>JBBPLO010000021.1:0-44567 GCA_038089835.1 Retiboletus flavoniger
CATAACCTTCTTCTTCAGGGCAACCAGATTGAGGAAGTCCAAGCCACACAGCTTGCCAGGTTGTAAGTTGATGAGTTTCACAGTGAAGTTGGGGATCCCATTCCAGATCGCATGGAGATCTTCATACCAAGGGAAATCTCTGAGAATTGCATCATGCAGGTTGGCAGCATCAACACCAGGTTGAATGCCTTGCCCTGTTTGGTGGAGAGTGCAATAGTGCATGACAAACATCTTGTGAAGGCTACAACAGGATCAATAAAAATCAGAAAGTTGAAAGGGGGACATACTAGCTAATATGATTTTGAACTGAAATGGCAAATTTCTTTGGCACTGCTGCAAAACGAACATTCCAGTTCAGATCCTCACTGAAGATAAGTTGCACTATGATAGTATATATTGACATCTTATCCTTGCCTGACAATTTCTCTGTGTTATCCATGCAGCCTGCTTTGTTCTCCGAAAAAAGAACATTACAGTCAGTGGTGTGAGTCCTCAGCCAGCCTACAAGGGCATCAGTTTGAGAGGCGGTCCAATGGATGGTAAACTTCTCGGCCTGTGAGGTTTCTGAGGGTGGAGGGGTAACAATGAGTGCTTGCTGGTGTGTAGCCTTGGATCCCCGACCATGGCCCCTACTCGGGTGGATGGCAGGTGGTGGTGGTGGATCTGCGGGTGGGTGGCCATCGTAGGGATACATCGATGCCATCAGTAGGGTTGTATGGGCAGCCTGCAATCTTGCAGACCGCCTTGTTTGTCGACGCTGTACGGGCATGTTTTTTGAGCTCCGCCCAAATAATGGCGACGAAGCCGGTTACTTCAGAGCATGACTCAGGGGTCAGTGACCGTCAGTCAGAGCCCCCTCTGACTACCCGTGAGTGGCACTAATGTCGAGCAGCATGGTAGGCAAAGTCTTTCAGATATAATAAATCCTAGTCTACAAATTCCACAAAGAACACCAAAGGAAACTGTAAATGAGCGCATGTATACATCGGTAGCATAGGTGACTCGGCATACAAGAGGGGACATAACGGAAAAACCATACAGCATGATCGGGACATCCACATAAACGCGACACACACTTGACGCAAAAGTGAACGAAGGGGATAAAGAAGGTGCACCGGCTCGCAAAAGAACAACAACTGACGTTGCGACCCGATAAGTTACCCGTACGATCAGCAACGACGCTGTCTATCCCATCGTCTCTTCTCCCCCTCTCACCAAAGTCTCTACGACGTGTCTTCGCACTGAAGCCCAGTTTGGGCTCAGTTTGGCTGTAGACCCACCCCAATTGTCTGCCTCAACAACAACTCCACCCTCTCCCGCTCGCCTGAAATTCGGGACATCTCCTCCTCCCATCTTGACACGCGATGTTCATAAATCGCCCTCAACGTCGCGAGACTTCCCAAGGCCGTCTCGAGCGCACGTTTCAGATCGCCTTCCCGAGCCTCGGACGACGTGTCGGACCCATCGCCCAACGTACTCGTCGAGCTGAGGAGGCGCTCCACGATGGAAGCGGTACCCGTGCGCGAGCGCGCGGTGTTGCGACGAGATGCGATGCCCTTGAATGCGGTACGGATCTGCGACATGGCGGGAGACTTGATCAACTGATCGCGTCGGACGGAGCGCGACGTCAGCGCATGGAACTTCGTCGAATGGGACGGCGCTGCGAGGAGAATCATTGTCGTGTCTGTCTCACAGTCCAACGCTTGGAACTAGATGCGATTGGTCAACGACCCCGTAGCGAAAGCATGAGAAACAAAAGCGCATCTTACCGCTTGTTGCAACGCCTCCCATCGTGTATCCCATTTCCGTCGCCTCTTGTCCATGTTCGAGGTGAACGACGGATGATACTCGAGGTCCAACAGTTCGTCCTTGTCGCCCTCTTCGTCGACCCATTCCGCGTCATCGCCATCATCATAGCCGTCTCCGTTCACCCACGCTGGCTCCTCATGCACCTCGTATCCCTCCCCCGCCGTCTCCTCGCCCGACGAATAGGGCTCCGGACTAGTATCCCTCGGTTGCGTGCTCTCCACGCGTGGCGGTGGCTTGACCACCTTTTGTTTCGCCCCCGACGCAGGCGTGCGTAGGTTGAACGACTTTTCTCGCCGCTTCAATCCCCTCCCGCGGCTGGACGGGAAGGGCAGACTGACGGGTTGATGGCTCGGCGAAGACTGTAAACTCATCGAATCGAATCGACGACCCCCGAACGCTCTCGATGCTTGGAGGAACGCCCATGGATTGTATCCCGCTCCCGGGAACGGTGTCGAGGAAGGAGAAAAGGTGGAATCGGTCATGGCCGCATTGTTGTTGAGCGCGTACATTTGCATCTGAAGGGCAAGCTGCTCTTCGATGACCGACGGATGATTCGGATCATAGTTAGAAGATGGCGCAGTCGGAACGGCATGTACAGGGTATGGGTTACGATGGACATGGGTGAAGGGATAAGGATAGGGTGAGCCGACGGGAGGAGCAGGACTGGGTTGGATGCTCGAAACGAACGGGGATGGGGATGGAGCGGCGGTTTGGCTATGCGGTGTGGGAGGTATTGGAGCGTTGGGCCTTGCAGAATGGAAGTACGTTTGGAGGTATGCCGATGCGGGATCGTCATAATAATGATCTTCACGATAGACTTGCGTCTGAAGGGGATGTGGCCGAATATTTTGTTGATTTGGGTTGATGTTTGGGGATTGCTCCGCACCACGATTGCTTCGATCGTCCCGATTGTCGTTGAAAGAACGGCCTTGCTGACGTCTCACCGTGTCTTCTGAAGCACGATGTGTCTGCTCAGCGTTTACCTGCGCCAGAAGCGTGGGCGACTCACGAGTCTCTTCAAGTGGTCTGGTTTGAGACTTTGGATTGACGACAGCATCGAAACTACGGAGGCCCAGCTGATCAGTGGAACCGTTGCGGTGATGTTTCGTAAGACTCGCAAGACGGCTGTTGGGATGAGAGGAGACGTAGTGACGGGCGGGGTATTGCTCAGGGAGGGTTACGCTTGGGGAACGAGGGGTGTAACTTCCCGAGTCGCCATCGCGATCGTTGTCGTTCCCAGGGCGCATATACGTGGTCTCGGTCTCAATCAATGTGTCGTCGTCGTCATCGCGAGGTGGATTCCCACCGTGATCGTACTGGAGGTGTCCAATATTATCCTTCAACGACGCAGCCACATCGTCTTCGAGTTCCTCCTGGACAGGAAGAGACTTGTCAGGCGTGCGAGTTTTCATCGCCTGAAGGGGAGGGGTCTGGCTAGCAAGCTTGCTGGCTGCAGGTGGCGTCGCGCGGGTGTTGTCCCCGTTGGATGCGCTGGAAGATTTCCGACCGGTTGGGGGAGTCGGGGCCCGGACATGCGAAGCGGTGGAAGACTGATAGGAGTCACGCTTTAGGGAAACATAGTCTGGCGTCGTCCCGCTTTCACCGGAAGAACCCTGGGGAGTATGATAAGGCGGGGACATCCGATCCGGGGAAGGTCCTCGTGCCTGGGGGTGCCCCTGAGGAGAGTAGGAGGGTGAGTTTCCGGGACTGGCAGGCAGGGGACGATTGCGAGCTTGAATACTGTCGCTCGGCTGAGGGTCCCTGTCACGCTCGCGCTCGTTGACACGAGCTGGCCTCCTCGCAGGGGGTGCACCCAACCCCTGAGGACTGTCAGCATCTTTTATGATCGAGTGCTCGCCTGCACGGACACGGTCAAGGACCAAGTCCTTGTGAGGAGAAGGCGCTTCGCGAATGTAAACCGCGCCACTCTGGGCGCCACCGGCGTATGCCACGCCGGACGTCCCTGGAGCAGCAGGATGCTGACTCAGGGTCTGGGCATAGTCGGCGCGCTCGATCTCTGCCATAAGCTCGTCGGTCATCTGCCAACTTTCTTCCATAGCATGGAAAGAAGCAAGGAATGGAGGAGCAATCCTGTTGATAGGGCGAGGGTATCCCATTGTGGGATTCATGGGGGCGTGGGGGTGGATGTTGGGTTGGGTGTGAGAGTGGGACGGGGGCGGCGGGGGCGGCTGAGGAGGGGATTGAAGTATGTTTGGCTGTGCGACGGTGTGGAGCGGTGGAGCGGGAGGCGTATAATGCTCCTGCGGGTCTTCTCTGGAGGGCGGCGAGGGAAGCTTTGATGGCTGGGCCACGGGGGGTGTCGTGGAGCGCCTGGACTGAAGGGATAAGTTGGCGGAGGGAGGACTCTGCTGTGGTTGGCGCTGATTGGGCTGCACGTTGGCCGCGTTGAATATTTGCATCACTGATGGGGCGATCGGCAAAGACTGCGCTTTCACTGTTCGCTGTCTCTCACGCGGGGAGGGGGACATGTCGCGGGGTGGCGAGTTCTGGGATGAGTCTGGGAGGGAGAGTGGGTGAGAGGAAGATAATCAGGGGGAGGGACGCACTTTGGCTCGGAGGATACATCTGGGACTTTCTGGATCTGTGCGGGGAGTGGTTGGACATGGGTTTTTATGATGCGCCTGTTGGGAGAGAGGAGGAAACAAAAGAAAGGTTCGATAAGTGAGGGAGAGACGTACGCGCGTTTCCAACGTGGTTCGGCGACCACCTGCACACAAGGCGGTCGGCAGCCACGAATGGAAGCTGCCTCGAGGCACACTCACTGGTCAGTGACGTCCCGGTTCGGGTCTATTTCCCCCCACATTTCCGACCCTCACCACAAAATAAAATGGAATAAAAAGACATACATACGCTTAGTGCGTCGCTTCCGTTCCATTTCTTAGCAATGGACGCAGAACACGTCCTACATACATAATACTGCCGTCACGCCTGTCACAAAAATAGCCATGGGCTTGAAAAGGCAATCCGTGACATGTCGCGAACTCATCAAGCGCGACCACCTCGGAATTCGATGCCGTCCAGCGCGGCGAGCAAAAGGTACAGTAATCATTCACCGTCCGGCCGTTCTATTGTCCAAGTTGTCGAGAGCCAGGTTCCTTAATGTTTACGATGCTCTCCCACCCGACGCACAGCAGCTTCTCGTCCGGAAGCAGCTCGCGCCCCTGCTCGATACCGCAACAAAGGACAAACAGAAGAGGGCGTTCGCCGCAGCCACAGATATGCAGCGCAGATGCGCCCGCATGCCCACTCTCAACTTGAAAGCCAAAAAGGCTGAGATCGCCGTCCTTCTTCTCGAGCTGTCTCGTGACTCCAAGCGATCCCTCATCAAGGAACGCTCCCGCAGGGAGCAACTCCTTTCCGAGGCCGTAGATAGCTTGGCTCAATGGCTCAACGACATCTGGAAGATCGTCTACGAGTTCCGCACCAACTTCAGAGTCGCCCATGCCTGTCTGCTCTTTGCATGCGACGCTCTCGACCAGATCGGAAACGGTTGCGGAGGGCAGGTCTCTCCCTCATCACGCCTTTCTTCCCTCACGCCCCTCTACAGTTGCAGGTGCTCCTATGCTAGCATGTTCATTCCTGTCAAGATCAGAAGATCTACAGGAAAAGTCGTCAAGTCCTTCATCCTCAATGGTGCCCAAAATCTCGAAAACGTCATGCTGTGGATATGGCGTGACCTTTTCATGACCCTCCTTGCTACAGGCACTAAACGTCAGAGAAGCATCATCCCTGACATGATAGATGACATCCGCGTCCTTCTCGGTTGGCGTGCCCTAGAGCAACTCTTGCGCGGCGGTAGCAAATGTAGGCCATCGCGTCTCAATTCTTTCGCGTGGTCCTCACGTCCCCATGAGCATTCTTTGAACAGGACACGGAGGACGACGACGACGAACTTGCCACTCAAGAGCCAGAGGAAAACGGACTGCTCGACATTGTCGACGACGACGACGACCAGAATTACATCTCGGATGATGGTTCAACCATCTGCGACGAGGAACTCTACCCTAGAAGCTTTTACGCCTCTCATTGGTCATGGCGTATTACCAACCAACGGTCACGATTACGAGACCTCGTTCACATCGCCCTCCTAACTGTCTTCAAAGTCGCACCCTCAGGGCCACTATATTCTAGTTTGATCGCCATCGCCGAGGACGAAGATGACTTGGAGGAAGAATTGCATCCTCTTTTGATGGACGTGGCAGGCCACTCTTCTGAAAACCTCTCTGCCGCGCTGCGTATCACATCCTTGAACAACAGAACAGACAGCGTCAACAAGCTCCTCAAGGCCCACAAACATCTTTTACGCCCTCAAGATGCCGCATCGTTGCAATTCGCAGTGCTCATCATGTCAAGCAACTTTTTCTATCGTCCACATGCCATTTCGATCGTCGAAGAGGAGCTGTTGGATATCTCTAATGTATTCCATGCCGCTATTCACTTCAACTTCTGCAATATTAATTCCGAGAGTAATAAAGCTGAACTGACGCAAATTCTTGCTCTACGCCGAGACTCGCTCAATCGTCGCACGCGCGTGGAGCGATGGGTCAAACGCGTACTGACACCACAAGTCGATAGCGCACATCCTATGGCGCTTGCTGCACTCATGATTGGTATACCACTTCCTCCGGGGGTCGATGGCACTGATGAGGGTGACATGTTGGGCTACTTTGAAGTGGATGGTGACGACCCAGAGGTGGAAGACTTGAGAGAAGAGTTCAGACCAAACATCAAGGCCCGGCTGCAAGGATGGGTGGATACGGCGGTCGCCATCAAAGAAGGACCAGCTTTGCTGTTGAAAGTCCATGCCAAAGTCGTGGGCGACATGCCTTTTTTGAAAGCAAATGACGTGATGGAAGAAATGTCTGCACGGTATGTCCGGGTCGCTCCTTTCTTTGGACGACTTCGACTGACGGGTCCAATCCAGGATAGCTGACCGTCCGAGTAAGCTACACGTTTCTGATGCGATCGAAGCGTTCAGGGAATTTTGCGAGAAGCAGAGTCTAAAGCTCGCCGCTGCAGCGGCAAAGGCAACGCGGACCAAAGGAGCGACAAAAGCGAGCACGAGTTGCGCTTCTGCGGGAGCACCGTCGACGTCCGTTCCGCACACTGGGTCGCCCACGTCAGATCCCATCCAGCGTGTCGACTGAGAGCGTTGTTGTTTCTCGTCTTTTGTGGTACAGTACATATGCACTCATGTGTTACATAATTTACATGCATGCGAATTAGTCTTGGTGATTATAAACGAGGAGTGACAAACACGGACAAATATGGTTTCTCTACGACGCCTGCTTGTATTCCCGTTTTGGGCATGAGTTTGTCTCCAGCACTCTCTCACTCACGGCATCCGTGCATATGTGTTGTATTTCAATTGCGACGCCGAGAAATCCCCAACCTTTGGTCACGTCCACACGGAAATACAAAGGCCCACACCATTCTGGAAGTTAAATTCGTCGATGATACCAGGGCACGATTCGTTTCATGTGGCCGTTAAGCTTTCTTTGTCCCCTCGTGCCGTCCCGAGTGGTCTGGACCGGCAAGTTCTCTCATAAACCCACCCTTCTTCTTGTGCTATCTTTACTTCATTTACCTCCCATTACGCTCCATTCCCTATATGACATCCCTTGTATACTAAACCCCTGCAGCCAAGCGTATATAAACGGTCGCGCATTCCGAGTCTCTGCAGCCTTTGTGTATACATACCGGCCTTCGATACCATCTCGCTGCGAGTGGAGCCCTTCATCACCCGTCCTTCTTTTCACTCATCACCGTTCCTCGAGCCGGCCCTCGCCTTTCACCTTTTGCAGACTCGTTCGTTCCATCACAAAGGAAAATAAAATAAATCACCACGATGAAGATGATCCTCTTCCGACCCACCTTTGTCACCGCTGGGATGATGTTGCACATGGTCGCCCTCTTGTGCGTCTTCCTGTCCTCCGGTAAGCCTCCGTCTTTTTCCTCGTCTTCGTGGTCCCCATCTGAGTTTCGCGACGTACTAGTCTCCGCCTCGCCACAGTTTGGGCGGCCGTTTTTCGAAGCGTTGGACGCGGTGCCGTCCAAGATCGAGTCTGGTATTGTTGACCCGCAGGGGGGCGTGGCGTCCGATGTCAGTGGCGCGACGCACCCCACCGTCGCCGGCGACCAAGTCGACGCGACCACCGTACGTATATATTCCGTGCACGTCCAGTGTCGACGGAGGAACGCTCACGCCCGCTCCTAGCCATCGTCGACCCCTGCTCCAGTGCTCGCTCAGAGCAGTGGCGCATCACACCATCTGGGTGGCATCCATGCCGCGCTCGTCGTGGGCGCCGCAACCTCTGCCGTCTTTCTCGTCTTCTGATGATCGTCGTCGCTCGACCCTCAGTCGAACTGCTCGTAGATGCTTTCCGATGACCTCTCGACAAGGTCTATCGTATGAAGGTTTATTTATTACCATTCTTTAACACCTTCCGCTTTTTTTTCTTTTCTTTCCCTGCCTTGGACTCGTTCAAGCATGAGACGTGACCACACGTCGACTAGTGACAGTGCTCTTGACGCAACTCTCTGTATCCATCTCGCTTTTCTAGTCTGGGGCTTGCACCCCGCTTTGTAGCCTCTACGATCTGTACCTGCATATTAGGGAATTGTATCGTACCGTATATTTTCGCTCCCTTTGACGTATTACTCGGACCAGTCGTGTTTTAATACATCTGTCTGAATTTGTTTGCTTCCTTTCATGCACATGGGAAAACTAGTACACGAGGGAATTCTGTTACCTGCAAGTCCGAAACATACTGACCCTCCCCTCTAAGGTGTATCCCTAAAGCCCATCAAGTACTGCATGATCTGAAAAGCCGCCTGTCGACGCGTATCAGTCATACATAGAAACGCCCAAGCCCGACGGACGCGCAGACAACAACCACGAATACCGTCACGCTGCGTCCTCGGAACGGATCACACTCACCACGGGCGCAAACTGTGGTATCATGTGTCCGCTGAGATCGACTTCAAAATAGGTCAGTCCGCGTTCCGAGTGCATGTTGCCGTATGCGCCGACGCCGTCGACGATGAAACTGTCGTTGGCGATCGGGGTCTGGAACCCTTGCAGTCCGCTCCCTAGAAAACATCTAAATAAACGCGTTGTCGTACCGTCCACGATGGAAATGTACACGTCATGCTGTCGTGCCACGACGACGGGGCGAACGAAGAGGATACGTTAGCCGATCATAGGTTTCTTTTTTTTTTCCACCGATGGCCAATTCGTGGACATCGGACTTACTTTTGGATCACGATGCGCGTTCTGACGACAACGTTATTGAGCATCAGTATCCATCATGACATGACTCGAATAAAGGTAAAGGATCGAACGAGACCTCACCCTTCGGCGATCAATACGAAATCAGCCAACCCGTGCACGATCACGGTCCGTACGTTCTTCTCGATCACGTTCGGAAGGACCGTAAAAGCAGGCGGTAAGCTCTGGTCTCCATTCGGGAACACGTTGACGTTGGAGCATTCGGTCCATTCAGTGTCGACGGGTGCGTGAATCGCTTCTTTGACTTCGCGACGGTTGAAATAAATGGGCGATTGTTGCTGTGGGAAGGAACCTCTATACGCCACGTTAACGTTTGTTTGGGAAAAGCGACTATGAAGCCGTACGGGAAGCCGGGGACGTCCCACAATATCGGATACTATGTTTTTTGGGGGGTCAGTTTTTGTTGTCTGGTGACGCGTCCGTACTCGCCGTATCCCAGATTCGATAGATGTCGAATGCTGGGTTGATTATCAACGCGGCGTTGAAGATGTTGGTCCAGACGTCGCATCCGTCCGCAAATTCGACGGAGTCTCCTGGGAGAGGAAGGAGCCCTTTCGGTGGGTACGTCACGTAGGTGGAGACATAGTTTGTGTAATTGCAGGCGGCGGCTGTCTCATCGAGGTACTCGAGATAAGTTTGGCTTAGTGAGGTAGCGTTATGAGTTCAAACATGAGAACGCAATGAGAGCTACGACGATCTTACTTGAAAGAAAACAAGCCTTGATATTTGTTTACAAAGTCCACGGCAGGGATCTCTTCTTGCACGACGTCCCACGAAAGCGATGCTGTTTAATGCCGTTCAGCACGTCCCAACAGAATACACCGACAACCGATGAACACTCACGATCACTAATCCAAATTCCTTGAAGTGAAAGATCCAAAAGAGTTGGGTTCTCGTATATATAGTTCGCAATGTCTACCAACAGTGAGTCTTGTTTGAGATCGCTTCTATCCATGCAACTTACAAGGAACATAGGTGCCAGCATACTGGGCAAATGACGACCCTGAGTGACCCTTCCTACCAAAAAGAAGGACAGTGCGCTCACACTTTCGCCTGTAAGCCAGAGTTTCTTCCCCTTCAGTTCAGAGAACACTTCGAGGAACTGTTGCATAAATCCGACAAGCTGTTCAGCGAGCTGGTCTTCGTTCTCGATATTTGGAGTCCCTTGTGAAAAACCGGTGCCGACGGGTTGCTCGACCCAGAGAACAGACGAGAGGTTAGTCCAGCTGTATTCGTTGACCGTGGCCTTTGCTTGGCCCCAGGACCACGAGAGGGGCTACGCGACTATATTAGCATTAGAGCCTGGGATGGTGTTGGGGTGGAAGATCCTGACCCCGTTCTCTTGCAGAAGACCCTCGAGCGAAGAACATCCAGGACCGCCATTCGTCCTAAAATGGAGATCCAGTTCATGCCCGTTGATTGTGATAGGCGCCGTACCAAAAGATGAGATCATCAAGGCTCCCTTCGGGACCGGGAGGGAAGTACCAGAAGAAGAGCTACATGTCAAAAGATTAACACCCCGTGTGTCGGTCGCATAGGTTGATCTCTACTTTACCTGGCGGGTCTCATTCGGGTTGTTACTAATGGGCAGTAAACCAGCCCAACTGGGTCCAACATCGAAATCGACCAATGGAAGGGCACTTCCATTGACCCAAAACTCTGTCAGATATCGTAAATCACGGCTGATAAGCACAACCAGCTCAAACTCACCGGACGCCTTGGGATTCATAAACGTGATATTTTGCACACCGCTTCGTTTGATGTTATTCGGGTGCAAGACGGCAGATCCAGGACTTCGTTGCCATCGCTTTGCAGCCTCTGCCTGATGCACCCTCACCTCCTCCTTGCGTATCATCCGCGCGCCCGCGGTGCTAGCAACCGCGAGAAATGCCACGAACGCTGTGGCGAGTACGACCATCTCCGTAGGACAATTGAAAGCTCACCGCCGCGACCGTTGGTCGGAATGCGGAACGGCAGGAAAATGGGGGGGGGAGAATCTTGCAAATATCCGAGTAATAGATATACCCATGGTCAAACGCGCAACAACGATAGAATGACGGTGTATTTTTAGTGCGCGAAGCATACCATTCAAAGGGTCATGACGGCAGATGGGACATTGAATACCTATGATCGGTGCGCATTGGCGCGTGTGAGGCCGTGGATACCACGCGGTGCTGAGCGTGCGGGCGCCGACTGCCAGTTGGACGCAGGCATCCGCGATGTGCGACCTTGATAAATGCAGGCCAAGTGGATGGCCACAGAATCACAGATTAGTCATAGTTACAGCAAGCGATTAAATTAGCTGCGGGGACAAGGGGGCCAGGCCTTCAGTTCAAGAAAGACAACCGGAGTACCTTTAAAGAAGGCACCTGCTGCCAGTGATCTTCGTTCCGTTGCATCAGAGCGAGATTTTCTAATAGGCAGCAAAGAACCGAAGGACTGCCTTTCAAGACGTTCCTCCATGGCAATTTGAGTCCCGAGGACGTGCAGTCATGTACAACGTAAGAAATGTGTGGCCTGTGAAGTTTTAGCGGAGGCGACGCGGCTGCAACATCTCCAACTGCCATTATGATCGGTTGATTACTGTAACTTGTTGTACAGCAAATGAAATCAATGTGTTCTAATGTGACTTGTTTCACGTATATACAAGAGAGAAAGACTGTCGGGGAAGCAATACGCAAACGACTCAGCGAGAAAGTAAGGGTACCACACAAGCACGAACGAAATACTCATGGAATCTCCCGTCCCTGGTCAATTCCGGATGAAACGTCGTGAGTAGATGATTCCCCTGTTGGACAGCTACTATTCTCCGTGGATCATCCTCGTCGTCAAGGGGCGTGATCGCTTCTGACTTTGGGACCACCCCAAGAGGCAGACGGGCGATAACATGCATCGGTGGATGGTCGGGCGATGAATGAAGTGCTTTGACAACCTGGTGATTGTTTGGTGTAATAGTCCATGGCACATAGGGGTAACAGATACATACGGGTGCACGGATGAAGATCCCAGTGAAAGTATCCTGTGAGTTTTGCAGTCCTTCGACGCTTAAAGGCGCTTCAAAAGAGTCTACCTAGATCAAGACGACCAAAATCAACTTGGAGTCGTGGGAGTACACATTAGCCCGACAAACCTGCGAACCCCAGCCGTTGCGTGCAACGGTGAGAGTCATTCCACCCAACAGCTCTTGACCACCCTGCTTTGGATTCTCTATATTCTGCGCTAGGAGGATCGCACCTGCGCAGGTACCCCATATTGGTTTCGTCTTGGTGAACTCTCCGAGTGGCTGCAGAAGCCCTGCAAGTTTGGCTAGAAGGGCGATTGTAGTCGACTCTGCAGTGTGTAAGGAGCGGGTATGTCGACCAGACAAGACGGTACTCGCCTCCGCCCGGTATAATTAGGCCGTCGCATTTCGCAAGGTCGTCAGGGGTGCGTACCAGGAGTGGGCAAACCTTAATCGGCGAGGATATTTTTCGGAGAGCAGTCTCGTGCTCCGCGAATGCTCCTTGAAGAGCTGACGGCGAACTGTCAGTACTTGCTCCTGGAAAGAGAAGACGTTGCTTGCCAAGTATACCGATGACCACCTTGCCTTGCATGGATGATGTTCGTAACCAACGTCCCAGCACACGAACCCTCGTCAATGGAGATTGGCAAGACGATAAAGTCAAATTGAGTTCATGCTGATTCAATGGGTGTTCACGGATTCAGGAAATCTACGTCGGACCTTGTGCCCGACTCCTGACTCACCAGCGGAAAGCACCGTGTGAACGTTTCGCTATGACTAATGCACAGCTCCCGCTTTTTCCATCTCTCACCTTTACCACCACATCCAACGGCAACTCCTCTCCATGTCTGAGCTCGACGCTGACCTCTACGGTGGTAGGTCTTTTGCTTTGATACTTCTTGTCGATGAACCTAATATCTCTGCGCTAGATCTCTACGGGAATGATGAAACAGACTTCGCGTCCGCTGTCGAGTCACACGAACTCAAAACTGCAGAATTGAAAACGGAGCTACCTTCGGAAACACCTGCTCCTCCAGCTGCAAAAGTTTCCGAAGTCAAGCATGAACCGAAAGCGTCTACTCCTCCACATTCAATAAAGCCTGAACACATCGAATCCTATGATGAACTCAATGCAATGGCAGTGGGCTCCTCACCGCAAAATGCGCCACAACAGATTCCCACGTATCAGCAACCGTCGGATTATTCAGTAGACATTGCACGCTCCAGCTCGTACAACAGCCCTCATATGCCCGAGCGCAGTATACGGCCCTCAGAGATGAAGGACGAAGGGTGAGTTGTTATGGTCCTCGCACTGATCATGGAAGCAGTTCGTCCCGTTACTGCGCTCGTCTGTATTGCTGGGTTGTCGCCAAGTAAAAGTGTAGTCGGTCTATCGTCGTCTCGCCTAGCTACTCGGAAGTCTGTCGACTAGGACTAGGCTAGCACTAGCGTACAGTCTAGTCTAAACTAGGCTTAAAACAACACTCAGAGACAGTAGCGTCCTCTTCATTTCTCATCTGTCATAACATCTCCTGTCCTTTACAGATAACTAATAGCAACCTTACTTTTTCCATATATCCATCGTCTTCGGCATTCCCCCTGTCAACCTTATGCACGTGTCAAACTCGGATTACTATCTATAGCAAGATGTTTATTGGCGGGCTCAACTGGGATACAACCGACGGTACTTACACAGTCATTAATCTCGCCGCAACCATTCAGTAGTACTAAAATTAGTGTCTCTTCGTGCCAGAGTCTCTCAGGAACTACTTTTCGCAGTTCGGTAAAGTAGATGCATGTACTATCATGCGCGATGCAGCTGGACGTTCGCGGTGTTTCGCCTTCTTGACATTTGAAGATCCGGCGAGCGTTAACGCCGTGATGGTACGGGAACACTTTCTGGATGGTAAGATTGTACGTACATTGCTGTATTTACTATGTGGATTACGTCTACTCATGTGTTTCTCTACGTCGTATTAAGATCGATCCTAAACGAGCGATACCAAGACAAGAGCACCAAAGGGCGACAAAGCTATTCATTGGCGGTCTCGCAGGCAGCGTGACGTCTGAGTCAATGCGCGAATTTTTCTCTCAGTTCGGCAAGGTTATCGACTCGACTGTTATGCTGGACCGGGAGACGGGAAGGAGTAAAGGATTCGGATTTGTGTCCTTCGAGGATACGAACGTCCAGCCTTTCCTGGGTTTCGGCAACCTACAGATCGATGGCAAATTGGTAGGTTTCAGCTCTCTGTAGGACATGACACGGTTGACTTTGCGACCTTCCAGATCGACGTGAAATTGGCCCAACCGCGGTATCAACGAGATCACTTCCAGGAGGATGGCGCACCACAACCATATCGCGCCGGTGCCGGTGGAAGTGGGGTAGTGGCGGGCGGTGGTTTCAGCGGGCAGACAGGCGGTGGCGTCAATTTCCCCGTTCAGGCCAACGCTGGCCCGATAGGCGCAGCTCCAGCGGGCAACACGCCGTTCGACCCACAAGCTCTGGCACAGTTGTATACAAGGATGTTCCAGATGGCTGGCGCAGGCGGTATGATGGGCGGGATGGGGATGAACGCAATGATGGGTGGAATGGGCGGCGGAATGGGCACAGGTGGGTATGGTGGCGGAATGGGAAGCATGGGCAGGGGAATGGGGAGCGGTATGGCAGGTGGAATGGGCAGTGGTGGTGGTCCCGGGATGGGAGGTGGAATGGGCAGAGGCGGGCAGGGGATGATGCAGGGAGGTACGCCCACTGGCCCAAGTGGATTGGGCCCAAACGTTCCCCGCGGTCCTCGAGGTGCTCAGGGGGGCGCAGGGGGGCCTGGTGGTCCCGGTGTAGGACCACAGCGTGCTGGCCAACGTGGTCAGCACAGCTACCACCCCTATGCACGATCATGATCAAGTCGTGATTGTCGTTTGCCCGGCGTCGACCCTGCGGGCACTTTGAATTTCAAAACTCATCTGGTACGAAAGTGCCAACATTGTGATTCCATGGCGTGCACTTATTGCCGTCCATCGTTGCCGCTTTCGTTAACTTTATAACGTATGATGTTTTTTTCCAAGTTATGCCATCATGATGCTACACTAGTGTAGTTCGTTGAATTAGATCTGCAGTTCGAGCTGCGACTCCGCATGTCTCAGAAGTCATGTTCACTGTTACAGCTTTATTTATAACAGGGGAAGTCAAGGACAATTAACATTTTCGATGGCAAACTCGCGTGGTAAGCTCGTAGCCTGAGGTGGATGTCATTGAGTGGCGGTGCTTTTCCTACGAATCAAATTGGTTAACTTCTACGCGACGTTCATAACGAGCGACGACGGCAGCCGTTTTATACATTCCTCACACATTTTAAACTTCGTCGACGAAAACTATACAGATTCATTCATATCAGTGTCAGCGGAATCCGCACAGGATGCCCCCACACGTTGATGTTGTCGTCGTCTTTCGGGCGGCTTCAAAACGCAACTCGCTATCTAAGGAGCAGACACGAAAAAATGCAGCAAGAACAGAACGACAATATATAACACTCATGGATACACTTTCTCGGGCAGGTCTGAAGGCAGTCGGGCGCCGAGGGGAGAATCAAGACCAGCTGCTCATCTTGGTCACCTGCCCATCCGATCTTCTCGTTCGGTTGGTTCATGGCGAACGGTCTGTCGTATCCTACCTTTTGGGTGACATTAGGCTAATTTCAGGTCTTTGAATGACGCGTACGTATTCCACGTTAGATATTCTGATTTTTTATACGGTCTTCCTATGTCAAAGCTGCCTTCCGCGGAGGCAGACCTCGACTCGGGCCCACTTTCCTCCGCGGATCGCGTACGGCTCGTGCACGATTATATCACATCAACCCCAAATGATGGTGGTCTGGGAATCATACCAGGCTGCAAAGAATGGGACCTCGTCCAATCCGTCATGGCGCTCCACAACCACGAATTCAACGATCAGTGGATACGATTATGGGCACGGCATCGGATAGCTTCTATGGAGCTTGAGAAAGTGCGAGATCAAGTGCGTCATGCTATCTTCTTTGTACCCTAGTGAAGCCGACCGAGGAGTTAGTTTGGCGACTCTGTCGCCCTCTACTTCTTCTTCCTGACCGCATATACCCGCGCACTTGTTTTTCCGTCAGCACTCGGAGTGATTTTTTATTTCTTTGGCACACCTTATTCTGTCGTCTATTCAACACTCTTATTCATATGGTCCGTCGTGTTTGTCGAATGGTGGCGTCTTCAAGAACGTATCCTTTCCGTTCGATGGTGCACACGCGGGTCTTTCCGTGTGGAGAAGCGAAGGGCAGATTACATCCCTGGTCTCCCCTGGTGGAGAAAAGAAGCAAGAAAGATGGCAAGCGTGCCCGTCATATTGCTGTTTGCCAGCGTTCTCGCCGTTGTTTTGACAGGCGTATTTATCCTCGAGGCGTTTGTGACTGAGCTGTACAACGGTCCTGGTCATCGAATTGTAGTAAGTCGTCTCAGAATGCCCCATGCTCATAATTTTAACCCGATTCCTCTTCTAAAGGCACTCAGCCCAACTCTTCTTTTCACAGCGTTGGTGCCACAACTCCTTGAAGTGTACAAGGCTAGCGCAAAGCGATACACGGACTGGGAGAATCACGCACACCAATCCAGTCACGCAAGTTCCTTCAGCATCAAAGTATTCACTTTGTCAGCTATCAACGCCTATCTGGGTCTTGCGCTTTCTGCGTTCATCTATGTCCCGTTCGGGGAGAGGGTTATGTCCCTTGTTCAGTACTCCCTTTTCTCTGGTTCGCAGAGGGGAACGGCCGCGATCCTCGAAAAGCTGAATCTCAATATAAACGGTACCACGGTGTTCCGACTAGGAACCAGGGGAACGACGACGGAAGCAGTTGCAGGGAGTATGGCCGCGCAAAATCTGTTCGAAGCGGACGCTGTTCGCGCACGCCTCAAGCTGAATCCTTCGAGGTTGCAAGAGCAAATATTTGCGTTCACGGTTACCAATCAAGTATTGGACAACATCCAAGAAATTGGCTTGCCATTTGTAATGCGGGCCATCAGATCGTTCCGCACCGGAAAATGGTTTAAGAACGGGAGCGGGAAAGGGGCTGGGAAGAAGAAACGCGTCGCCTTTGATGATGAACCAGCCGGACAGGCCCACGACGACGTGCGGACACGAGAAGAGCGCGAGTTCTTGGAAACCGTACGGAGCGAAGTATCCCTTCCCGACTATGACACTTTCGACGACTATAGCGAGATGGTAACCCAATTTGGATATGTCGCACTGTGGTCGACAATATGGCCCCTGGCGCCGCTCATGTCACTCCTGAACAACTACGTCGAAGCACGCTCGGACGCGTTCAAGATCGCGGTGCATGTGAGGCGACCGATTCCAGTGCGTACCGACACGATCGGTCCATGGCTCGAATCGCTCTCGTTCTTGGCGTGGCTCTCTTCGCTGACGAACTCGGCGCTGGTGTACATGTTTCGCACACCGTTCAATGGATTGGCTACGGAGCATGAAAGCCTACCGGAAGATCACGTGTTTGCGGCGACAAGGGATTTGCTCGTCGCGGCGCTCTTGGTTGCACTTCTCGCCTCGCACGTATATTTTGTCCTGCGCGCCGTCGTGAGACGCACACTCGAGGTTGCGATATGGAGAGGTAGCAATGAGATGAAGGAAGCAGAACGAGTGGAGCGAGAGATCAAGGAGAAGTACCTCGCCCAGTGCCCCACTACCCCACTGTCGAGCCCAGTTGACTCGCAACAGCCAGTCGGCGTGCAAGACAAGGATGACTGGGCATCTTTTTGGGCAACCGACGAGGGACTGGAGGAGATTCGCAAATCCGACAAGGATACATGAAACGTCCTTGCTTAGATGAGTTAATGTGTCATTGCTTTGAAAACAGATCGTAGGTAATAAAGAGTCCGCCTCAGTAAACGCTTTTCGTGCTTGCCTTGTCTATCCTTACTCCTAACTACAATGTCATTGTTCGTGTCGAAGGATACGTTCCAGCTTCGTCCTTTTTGCTTTCATCGTACATACGCAGCATCTCTTGTGTCCTACACGACCGACGTTTTTGTCTATAACGTACAGATAACGTAGCAACCCTTTGTAGACGATATCAGCATTTCGATGGGTATCGATCCAAGTCGTTCAGTGCTCACACTTCTTGCATTCAAGCTGCACTCCTCGCAAGATCCACGGTCGCACACCTCTCCCAAGGCAAGACCTCACCGTGATCTGTCACTCCCTGAACATAAAACCTTACTCCATCGCGTTCCTCCCAGCCAGCAGGGAAGCAAGCCTGCTCCACATAAAACCTGTTCGCGCGCCCATCAAGACCCGTAGTACCTACAAACACGGGATCTACCGTGACGTGCGTAGAGCGATCCAGCGACACAGCATAGATGTTAAAATAGACAAACGTGGGGAAGCGGTAGGCAGGGGTGTCTTGCAGGAGCCACACCGGGGTGGTTGACTCCGCGTCATCGATATCGACATCGATGGGGGCGAGCGTTGTTACGGTGTCCCACGTGAGGACGCCCTCAAGAGTGCCCTCTGCGTGCAGGGTGGAAGCGAACTTGGCCCCAGTGATGGAAGGCGTGCCGACGGACACGGTTTGAGGAGGCGGTGTGGGGTATACGGCAAGTTGACCTAGGGAGAGAGAGAATGTGACTTTGGCAGAAGCATCCTTGAGTTTTATTCTGACAATGAAACCTATCGCAACCGACGCAGCGCTCCGTGTCGATGTGGAAGTGAAGTTGATGGTCTGTTGTGTCCATCCTTGTGGCAGATCAGAGACGATGGCTTTACCGATGGTGAAGTCCGCGCTATTACTCTCTTCATTCGACAAATATTTGGTGTAGATGTGGGAATCAAGGTCGATGTCACTGTCCACTGTGGTTTTGTAGACGACGCGTGCTTCGAAGGACTTTCTGGTTGTCAAAGTGAGGGATTGGATGGGCAGCCATATAGATATGTCGGTATCGTCTGGTCTGCTTCCCACGTACGTGAAGGTCAATTTAAGTGTGTTTCCTCCATTATAGCCATCTGTCATGTCGAGGGCAGTTGACGCTGTGAGAGCAGCTTCCTCCCGCTGAATGCCTTCCCAGGAAGGAGTGGGCCATGGCCAGACGAGATTACCGATCGAGTTTTGTTTATCAATATCTGACCACCCGTCCTTCGTATCCAAGACTTTCTTCCCCTCAACGAACCAAAAGTAACCGATTCCAGGAGAAAAGTGGGTGAAGAACACAAAGTTCGCAGGATCCGGGAGTGGCAAATCTTGGAAGAACGCAGTCATGGGCTGGAAGGGACCTTCCGGAGAATTCGGGACAATAATAATCTCTCCGGGCCTGAGGGGACCAAGCCACAGCCTCCGCTCGTTGTCCCACCACTCATTCCAATTTTGTTCCGGTTTTTTTGTTGCTCCTTCCCAAGTCCATCCTGGCGCAAAGAGGGCAGTGCTGAAACCACGGGGACTGGTGTATGTAATGGAACGGTAGCAGTAGAATCCACTATCACCATATTGACCACGACCGGGCCAGACGTCGACGCCTGAGTAGATGTTTTGAAGGGTCTTGGTTGGGGCGAACGACGTTGCATCTGTCGAAACATTGGGGTTCAGGACTTGGTTGAGTTGCGTAAAATACTGCGTCATTTTATGTTGAGTTTCAGGCCTCCACTAGCAAATCGCTCTTAGGATCTCATGAACCACGCAGTCGTATAGGCACTCACCCAATAGTTGGTGAAAAATGTGTCAGCGGCAAGGAAGAATGGTAAATTGTAACCATTCAGTCTGTTCTGGTACCATATCTCGCCACTATATATAATGCTGTCATACCTGATCTGCCATGTGAACCCCTCAAGTGAAGACGGGTACCGGGCGAACGACTTACCACATAACTTGTGCGTGAGGGCCAACTTTAGCTCGGAGTTCTGCTTTAAGTAACAATATCCATGCAGCCAGGGCACGGGCATGATTAGTCTTGTACGGCAGATCAGACTCGAAGTTTAGCAGATATCCGTCAAAACCACGTTGGTATGCCAAATCGGCAAGAAGGACCGCGTAACGTCTAGAGATGGGTATCTTGTTGTCCGTGACTACGTAATCAGCGTGGCCTACAAGAAGCTGAAGGCAATCTGACTCCGAATCCGAGCGCTCGAATATCCTATAGGAAACTTGGTGAGGAGAGTATGAAGTGATCGACTCGATCGTGCTCACAATGTGCCTAGCATTCTCGTGCCTTGTTTATGCGCGCTGTTAGTCCACCCGGATGGAGGGACAGTAATCCGGTGGTGTGAGAAACTACGTACTCGATCGTTAGACACATCTGAGATGGAGAGCAGCGTACTAAACAAAAGTGTCACAAAGTCGCCAAAAGTTGAAGGTATAGCATAGCCCCGAAGGAGACTCGGTATATCCACCCTGTACACAATTTATGATGAGTTACATTTGTCCCAGATTTATTGGTCGGACATGATGATAGTATACATATATCTGAGTAGCGATCCACTGACTTTATAATCGTGGCAAATCTGATTGATAGATTAGAGATAGTACAACTTGTATTGTGATTTCCGTCGTACCAGTAACTTTCCTCTAGTGTCTGACTGACCATCGATGTAGGGGCGGGGCTGATAAGGCAAAACTCCAAGCAGCTTATCGTGGGGCTGAGTGAACCATGTATCAAGCTCGGCGAGAGACTTGAAATACGGTGCTTCATCTCTGACGAGATCTGAATGACCCTGGCCGCGCAACGGCATGATGTCTGAATGTTTGAAGGATGGATGTAGTTTCTTTCAAGAAAGTGCTGCTATATAGTATTAATATGGACTATGGACAGTCAAAGAAGCGTGGGAAACGGTAACGAGTCGGGTTTGCAAGCCTGAAAGTCTACGACCTTCCCTTTGAAACGTTTCTCGACGGTTCCACTTGATGGAAATGTCTGACCAGCAAGACATAAAAAACGACAACGGAACACCTACAGAAATCGCCTCCCAAGATGTCTACAACTTAGACGGTGACAAGACCCAGCCAGCCGAGGAAATTTTGAATGCCCTCAACACGTTCAATCCAAAGACCATCTCCAATGCCACTCAAAATGGCCATGGGATTGACCTTGTTCAGCAAGAGGCGTCTCAGGATTCTCAGCAGGACCCACCTTCTGAGTGGCATGCGTTGCGCGAGAAACTGCGTGAACATCCGCAAGACCCAGAAGGCTGGAACAAACTTGTCGACATCGCCGAAAATGTGGGTGACCTTGAACAAATTAAACAGACCTACGAAGCCTTGCTTGAAACGTATCCGAACACGGTATGATGTCTTCCCCACCATCTTCAACCAGTGTGGTTTGACGAAAAGTCCGAATCAAGTCCTCGGCTCAAATTGCCTACCTCAACCACTTTCTGAGCCCCGGCCTATTCCAGTACGCTGAAGAATTGTTCAAGAGATTCTTAAGAACTTCACCGCTGGTTGATCTCTGGAAGTTTTACCTCACCTATGTCAGGTCAGTCGCGAGCATAACTCAAGTCCGCGCGAACGGCACATTGAAAACTTTTCTTCAGACGAGTGAATACATCTCCGGCCAGTCGAGAAGCAGTCAGTCGGGCATACGAATTCGCCCTCAACCGTATCGGCCAAGACAAGGACAGCGGTGAGATTTGGAGCGATTACATCCAGTTCCTCAGAGCAGGAGAGGTACGCCCAACAATATTCTAACCCAGCTAAACCTAAATGGAATGCTAGACAACAACTACTTGGGAGGAGCAACAGAAGATGGATGCACTTCGTAAGGTCTATCACCGAGCTGTGCAGATTCCACTTGAAAATGTTGAAAAACTCTGGTCTGAGCTTGAGACGTTCGAAAACTCGTTGAATAAAATCACGGTGCGGTCTGCGCTTGGATGGTTCGAACTTCACTGATGACCCGCCAGGCCAAAAAATTCATGACTGATTTATCTCCGTCATACATGCAAGCCCGAACTGTGCTTCGTCAATTGCAGAGGCATCTTGGACCTTTGTTTCCGCCCCCGCCGGCATCGTCGACATCGCGACCACCCATATACTTACCCCCGGGTCCAACATTCAACGCAGCCGAAAGAGCTCTTGTAGGTTCTTGGAAGACCTATTTAAAATGGGAAGAGAGCAATCCACTTGAGTTCGAGGAGAAAGACAAAGCTACGCTGATCTCCCGCATCCAAGGAGTCTATCGCAAAGCAGTCATCCGCATGCGATACTACAGCGAGATATGGTAATATCTTGTTTTGACCTCCTTCCCATATCGCTCAAGCGAGCTATTTCAGGTACATGGCATTTGTGTGGACCACCAGTATCGGCAAGCAAGAAGAAGCATTGAACATTCTCAAAGCTGGTATGGAGGCCAACCCTACGAGTTTCCTCCTGCATTTTGCATACGCCGAAGCGCAAGAAGGCCGCAAGGAGTACGGTGAAGTGACTACGACATTCGACAAGTTTCTGGACACCCTACGTGTCGAACTTGAAGAGCTTGAGAGTCGAGTGAATTCAGCCAATTCGTCGTTCTCGTCTGATGCATCTGGTCGTACTGCGCCTGCGGGAGCTCCGAACGTTTCTGCTACTCCGATGACGGGGCTCATGGAGGCAGGAACGCTGTCGAACAATTCATCTTTCGCCACGCAGATTTCCGACGAGAAACCACCCAAATCAAAAGAGCTGCAAGAGCGTCGGACAGAGTATGGACTTGTTTGGATTATGTATATTCGTTATGCTCGTCGTGCACATGACCTCAAGACATTCAGAGCAGTATTCGCCAAAGCCCGCAAGGATCGCTGGACGCCCTGGGAAGTCTACGAAGCCGCAGGTATGTGCGCGCAAGGGTGTAATGAACTTCGAAGAGTTGATAAGCATCGACAGCGCTGATGGAGTACCACTGCAACAAAGATGGTGGGATGGGTGTTGCGTCTCGTATCTTTGAGAAAGGTCTGGAAAGCTTTGGTGACGAGATTGAGTTCGTGTTGAGATATCTTGGCTTCTTGATATCCGTCAATGACGATAACAGTAAGTGGTTCCACACTTCTAATTCACGATCAACTTGACCATGGTTACGTCCCAGATGCCCGAGCACTGTTTGAGCGAGTTATCCCGACGTTTTCCGCTGAGCGCGCTCGGCCGCTTTGGGAAAGGTGGGCACGTTATGAATATCAATTTGGCGATCTCGAAGCTGCACAGAAGCTTGAGAAGCGTATCGCTGAAGTTTATCCAACGGGTGCTTTCCGTTCCCTTACCTTTGCTAATACAGACGGAGTTAATGAACCCTGTTATAGATCCGCCGATCAAGCGCTTTGCGCAGCGACACACGTATCTTGGTACGGATGCTATTGCGGCGAGAGACCTTGGATTCGCTATGGCGGGTCGCCAGCCGTCCGGAGCCTCATCTTCTAGTTCTTCTCTCGAGAAGCGTACAGATTCCTTGCTGTCAATTACGTCCATTGCACATATACTGCCAACGCAGCCACCTCCGAAGAGGCAGCCCTCGCCTGAGCTGAAGCGTCGGGAAGAGTCCGTCAAGCCGGAATTTGCCCCGCCAGCGAAACGTGCAAGGCCGATGTCTCCCCCTCGCGATAGAGACCGTGACAGGTTCGCTGATGGACCAAGGAGACGCTATGGTAGCCCGGCGCCGTGGGAGAAAGATCGAGACAGGGAGCCCCACCCGATGAAGAGAGACAAAGAAGATGACAAATCAACTACGTTACCTACTGTCCTTTCGTGGTTTGTCGGACAATTGCCAAATCCAGCGTCCTTTGATGGTCAGTCCTGTCCCTTTCCCGTCGTTCGGCTATCACAAGAGGAAAATTGACTCATGCCGGGTGTTTCGTTGTTTTATTTTCGCAGGACCCATATTCAGGACAGACGATCTTATGATGTTGTTCCGGAATGCTGTCATCCCGAGCGCTACGCGGCGACCAAGCCCGCCGCCTCCGCCGGCCCCACCACGTATGTAGCATTTCATTTCGTTCGAAATGCCATGACCTGACTCGGTTTCATAGGTGGGCGTCCACCGCCAGATTACGGACCATACCAAGGACCCGGAGGTGGCCGAGGTCGACGGTACTAGTCCGCTTAATCTTTGTGTCTTCTTTTGCACTTCTTGTTCATGACTTATTATCTCCGCGTGTGCATTTCGTGAGGTTCATTTCGAATTGCTCAATTAACGCCATCGAAGTCCCAGAAATTGGCGGCTACTAGTCTGAGTTCACGAGCGGCTATAGTACTGTAGGATATGTACGTGCAAGTCAAGTTCTTTGTTGGTGTTTTGAGTGTCCATGGTGAACCCGTCCAAGACCCGGATCTATGGGTGCGATACAGTACTAAGTAGCACGGGTATTCTGTATCAAACAAACCTGTACGCAGGTCTCAGATATCTAGCACTATCGCTGTTAAATGAGAAAGAAAGAAGTGATGCAAATAAGGGAGGGAAAACAAGATAATGTGATGGCAAACAAGACTTGGGAGGCTGGGGATGGGACCATACCGTTCTGTTATGACATCGTACCCGTCTTGACACCAGAGCTAGACATTCCAGGCGGGTGGAACAGCAGTCGACACCGGATAACATCAACGTAAAACCCTGACATCACCTCTCCTCCAATCTCCCGCGCTACCCATGCAACTGGAATGCATACTACCAGGTCCGATCAGGCACGACGATGCTGGTTATGGTTTTGGTACTGGGTTTGGAGGCAACCGCCTGCACCACGAGGGGCCTGGAGGTACAGCTGAGGTCGTTGATGCCGGACATTCTCTTGCGCAGAGTATGGCGTCAACATCCCTATTAGTAGCGCCGCAGCGCCACAAACAAAAGAATGGTGATCTAACTCCGCCTGGGAGGTGAAAGGGTATCCGCAACGAGGGCAACGGAAACTTGGATTGTCGTGGGTGTGTGGCGGAGAGATAGAGCTATCGGTGGGGTTATACCCGTACCCCATCACACCTTGGGGGGTAACGGACGGATGACAAGACTGGTTCTGGTTCTGCTGGCTCTTGCCTCGTCGCTGAGAGGCGTCAGTTGGCGCAGATTGCATGGGAGCTCCAATATCATGATATCCAGAAGGTGTACGATGACGAGACGAATCAGAACTCCTGATAATCCGTCTGTTCAAGTTGGATGGCATTTTGGTTCAGAGTGAATTCAAGAGGTGATCGTTGTTCTGTCGAAGGCGCGAAATATCAAGTGATATTTTATCTTTTCTGAGAGGGAAGGCGCACTACAATACGTCACGCATACGTGGATGCGTGAACCGGACGGCACAAGCCATAGATCCTGTGGGTAGGAAGTCAGCAAACCAAAGTTTGCTACAAGCATGATATGATCTCACCTACAATACAAAGGTAGCTAGACTCTACTGGTAAAATTTCGTTTGATGGGAAAAAATAGTTTGCTTATTGGTTCCCAAAGAGTATGCCGTTCTTAATCGGGCATCAATCGCATACCTGATCCTCCTGTTCTTCTTTAGGTTTAGCAAAGGTGAGTACAGGACTAAGTGATCGGAATTCGAAGGATGTCACCATCCGTAGCTGGATATCTCAAAGTTGGGCCCATGCCTACTCGCCTCTGAAATTAGTGGAGATGGTTCCGATATTCAGACTTTTATGGTTGGTAGTCGGCCCATTCCCAAAGTCTCGTTCGCACGTAGCTGTTTCTGAGAACTCATTCAGTTGGGTTACGGGGTTCTCATGCTGTCAGACGCTGTCAGACATCCGAAACTTGAGTCATGGTGAAAAATAACTAGCTCATATGACAGACGTACCTACTTAAAGCATTAATAGAGTCTTACCCATCAAATAGGGCATGGAAAGGCCGCTGACAAAGCGGACTCAAGATAATGATTCATAGGAACATAGGGAATTTGCGAGATTCTTCGGAATGCAATCCGATAGGCTGAGCATTCCCGGAAGTTGCCCAAGAGGTCGGGTTGCTCCACACATGATGCAGTGGCGTTCCATCATGGATATCCAAACCAAATGCCTCTCTTTACAGTGTGACTCGAGTCATTAGCACAATCTCAAGCCACCGATCTGTACCTATCCGTCGTGACATGCTTGCTAGAACCATTGTTGAACGCTAGCCGTGCTAGACCTCATCCAAGTCCAGGTCGTGTCAAAATGATGGTAATTCAACCCAGTTCCCTCACCGAGGGCTCGCGGAGGTTTTCTTTCTGAATGGTATCCAGCGAATAAGCACGGTAATCCTGTCTGTCAATTCTTCAGACTCACAAGAAAGAAAAAAAGCCCACTGGGTTTGCTCTTAGGCAGTACACATTCGTTATAGCGTTCTACCATCTGCCGGTGTTGTCGCGTTCTGATTGACCTCACAATACCTATCACGTACCTCAGGGAGCTACAGGTGGTTTTCTTCTTGCGCGGATGGCTCGCCTTCGCCAGCCAGCTGACCTCTCATCCCGTTTTTACCTCACCTCGTGATCCAAGAGCGGCGAACTAGCATCCATCGGGGACCTACTCCTGTGTGTAATGTTCTCAAATCATGGATCCAGATTCTCCTCTATTTCGTGTTGTCTACTCCATCATTCTGTCAAGAAATGCCTGATGAACAGGAGTCCTTCGAGGAGAAAGCTCGACGTGTTGAAGTTGAAAATGATGCACTTTAGATTGCTGTACTTGCGTCCCATGCACCCTTTTTGCGAGGACGCATACTCGTTGCTGCTGTTGCTTTTCTGGCTGGCACTGGGTTCACACTAGGTCTATACCCTATGCTGACTATCAGGCTCGTAACCGACCAACTTCTTGGTTCAGCTAGGTATGACCAGGGGTTATGTCAGCACTACTTACCACCAGCCATGTTGTTTTCCAGAATCTAATTATCCAATCAGTTCAAAACCATGTTCCCCAAAGTGGTCGTCAAAGCGAGTCGCTTAAATCATGCGACATTGGAGTGCTTTACGACTGCTATGTATGTTCGTCTTCGAGCTCTTCTTTTCGCGTCAAAGTTTGAACATATTCAAAAGGAAGTCAGTTATCTTTTCGGTGCGTTATCCAGCCTTTGGGTTGGTGACAAATCTGGACGACGCAGAACGATCATTTTAGATGGCTCCATCATACTAATAGGACTTATCCTCCTGACTACGTCGTACAGCTGCACACAGCTAATATTTGCTCGGATTTTCACGGGGTGAGGGAGTAGTTTAATTGTGCGCTACTTCGTGAAGTCTGGTACGCTGTGATTTCTCACAGTAAATAACAAACCTCTACCATCTCGACTTATCACGCAGAAATAACACCTGCAGCAAAGTGGGGAAGTTCTGTCATGATCGAAAAAACAGTGCTTGTATTCAGTACGACAGTATACTAGCGTATGTCCCAAAAATACCTCCATAGCTTCTGCGCTCAGACTATGCCATTTCTACAGTTATGTGCGTTATGTCACATGTAACCGTGACGGGAGGGTCTTACTACTCTCTCATCGGTGGGTAGACTTTACTCTATACGTGCCATCTTTTTCAGAACTGGGACATGTGATGAGCACAAGTACTTCTATACTTGATCCTCAGAACACTAGAGTGTTCCGCTAACACTGCCAATCGTTCTCGAAATTATCCTAGTCACTTGCATAGGTTTCGTGAGTACCGCATTGCGGCTACGTTGGTCTGATCTGAAGAACTATGCCATCTGTACAGCTTCCCGATGGTTGGTTTTGTCCACTTACGTGGTGCAGTTGTTCCGCCAACCACGCAGCAGGCTAGTGAAGCAAGGTCACCATGCGCAAGCTATCGCACGACGCAGTCATCTCAGCTATGGAGTATAAGCCTATTTTGATGCTAAAGTTCTGCAGACAGTACAGAATCCGAGAAGCGGTTGCGGTGGAGCTTTCCGGTTCAGATGGCAACAAGCGTCGCTCAGAAGATTTTGACCGGCGAGCATAGTCAGAATCTTCGAAGAATTGTAAGTGCCATTGTGTGCCAGCCAATGCAACAGATCACGGGAATTGACCCTGTCACTTGTAAGATTTGATATAAGCTGTAAGAATTGTCCTGATTCTATCATCGGCACTGTGATATCCTCCTCAAGTATGGGGTACGACTTGTTCCGACCGCCACGAGTTATAATGTCGCTGATCTTAACATTTCCAGACCATTTTTTCTAGAGCCTGGGACCGTCAGATGTGAGTGCACGGATCGTGGCCGCGTGCAATGGCACGGAATATTTCTTCGTCTCATCCATCGCATACGCATTCATCGACCGCGTTGGGCGACATGTCTTGATGCTGATTGGCACATTTGGGCTATGCATTGTGATGCTGCTTATTGCTCTCCTCGTTAATATCAATGATGGGCCAGCGCAGGTTGTCCGAGTTATCTTGCTGTTCGGGGGGTTCGATATGGCGTGGTTGTATGTAAGTGTTGGATCACTTGTCCACCCGAATAACTAGATACTGATACTCTATCGCACATGAACCATCTTTCCGGATTAAGGACAAGGGCACCGAGGGACGCGCTAAGCGCCGGTATCGACGAGCACCCGTCTCGAATTACTCTCACTGGTAAGCCCGTTTGTAGCGTCTGACTGGACGTTCAACAATATCTCATACAAGACTTATATTGTGTTCGCAGCACGCAATGCTGCCATCCTTCCGGTGGTGTATTTCCTTTATCCAGAGACAGGTGGAAGATCAACTCGAACGCGCTGCAGAACTAGTTTTTATGGACGTGGCTAAAGGGGACAAACGCTGGCTGATTCTCGTCTAGATCTCGATGTTGTATTTACTCTGGCTCATAATGAGGGATTAGATCCCATGAAGGTTTCGCTGCGGAAGGACGCCCCTCTGGCTGGCTCTGTTGAAGCAGATGAAATTCTGCGTGTTGACCTGGGGGTGAGATATACTGCAAACAAGCCCATGCCAATGAGCACGCCCCACAGCGAACGATCAATCGGTGCTCTAAATGACCATTGCTCGCCGGAGATTCCATTTCTTATAATTCACTTGTTACTTGCTAGGCTATGTTAGTTTGGATGGATCTTTCAGCCGCTGGAGATGGCTTACTTCGGTTGTAGCTCCCTTGTATTGTACTATAATATCTGTCAGGCGTTTTGCCATAGACGCCATCGCTTTCAGCCATATCTGCGGACATCTGGGTGTGGGCCAGGAGTATTCGTCAAAGCTGCAGATATATCTCGCCTCGATCCATTAACGATTGTGAATCGAAATGTCTGAAGTTGAATCTGGTCTTTTCTGTTACGTACCTGCTCGGGATCAACCCATCTGTAGAGGACTTGGGCAACGTACTTATCTTCCTGTCCTGCCGAGGGTACCATATGGAGTACTTCGGTCCTACCAGACCAGACGGATGTCACAACTAAGGGAGACACTCCACCAACTTACAACACGTTTTCCGGGATACGAGTGTTTGACAGAACAACTTGCACCCTTCCCGCAGTCAATAAGAACGGACTGATAACAAGGGTTTCGAAGTGGGTTGCGGGCTAGCATCGGATGGGCAGCGCACAGTGGCCGCTTCGGCATCTCCAAGTAATCCCGAGCAAGGCGTGAATGGTGTGTTGAACTGAAACTCGACACCATAAGCTAGGGAACGGACCGACTTCTCGTGTAATAAAGAATGTGGAGAGTTGGCAAGGCGTAATGGGATTGGCCCCGTGCGAAACCCAGTTACATAGGTAGCCGAACTCGAGGTCTGTGTACTACTGCCATCATGTGATCGTTGATGGGGTCTCGGACTCAGATCCGAGTAGCCAAGTTTGTTATCTCCCACATGACACCGCTTAACGGAAACTGAAAGGCTCGGTCGATTGCGCCCGGTTCGTAACATTCCTATACGGTACTGGCACAGGAACCGCTTCGCTTCCCTCCACCATCCGTTTAGCGGCTAGTACATCAAGTCCCAGCGTCTGTTTCAACACACCCAGCGGACGCAAAAATGTCCGTACAACCAGGCAAAATGCTCAGTATAGCCCGCGTCGTTACGCTCCTTGGATCCATCCTGGTCGCGTTGAGCTCCGGAACTAATTATGTGGGTGGTCCTGATACAACATGACAGAAACATCACTAACCGGGGTGATTGCGTTTGGACAGATATATTCTGGTGCGTCGCTCTTCGCACTGAACCTCCTTTTTCCATGAACATTCTTCCCAGCCTATGCACCTCAGCTCGGTGCTCGACTTCGAGTATCACACACGCAACTTAATATTATCGGTCTCGCAGGAAATAGTATGAGTTCATATATCCTCTCTAGACGTCGATTAATGTATCTACAGTGGGCGTGTATACCTCTGGCCCTGTCTGGGGCCGTATCGTCGATCGCAAGGGTCCACAAATTCCTCTCATCGGTGCTTCAATCTGTCTCCTTGTCGGATACCTGGGTATCAAAAAAATGTTTGACGATGGTATAGGCGATGGTGTGACTGTTTCGGCACTCCATCTTGGATTACTCGTGGCGTGCGGCTTCATGACAGGGTTGGGGGGCAATGCGGGGCTCGGCGCCGCTATGAACACAACTGCGAAGAGTTTTCCGTCCACTGCTGTGCGTGTTCTTTTTCTTCTACCTCCTGCATCTATGCCCAGGACACGTAACTGATGTTCCTTAGCGTGCCACTACCACTGGTCTCGTTCTATCCGGTTTCGGACTCTCCGCTTTCTGGTTCTCACTCCTTGCGCATACACTCTTCCCTGGAGATACATCGGCCTTCCTATTAATTCTTGCTCTCGGGACAGCTATCCCGATGATTCTTGGCCTGTTCATTGTCAAGCCTGTTCCTCTGCCTCCGACAAGTTCGAAAGACGGAGATACGACCGAGTACGATCCCATCTCGAGCGCAGATGCTGTCGTCTTCATGGGGGAAGGGCAAGTAGCGTTGGATCTAGACGGAGATGCTGAAGCGGATGCCGATTCAGCACCACTCTTATCACACGAGCAGGAACCTAGCTCATATCAAATCCCTGTTCCGCCCTCGGCTGTAGAATCGAACCCTTTAAGTTTGCACCTTGAAAGAAGTGGCGGGGATAAAGAGGGATTGCCGGATATTCACGGAAAGCGACTTTGGGCCACCCCAGACTTTTACCTTGTCTTTGTGATCATGGGAATTTGTGGGTAGCTATCGTTTCGGACATCTGAAACCGACGCTTACTTTTCTTTCGTAGGTAGCGGCACTGGTCTCATGTGTCAGTGCATTTGACTTGGTTGAAGTCGTTCAAACTCATTCTCCCTTGATAGATATAAACAATGTCGGTTCGATCGCGCAAGCGCTTTACGCTAAAACGCATACTGTCTATGATGATCTTGAAGCCTCCAAGTGGCAGGCAGCTCAGGTATCCATCTTGAGCCTAGGAAATTGCACGGGACGTATTCTGATTGGTGACATCGTTGCCTCTCTCACTCGTCTAACTCTAACCAATTGTGTTCCAGGCTTAATCTCTGATTTTACACATACTCGTCTTCGCCTTCCACGCGCCTACTGTCTTTGCATCGTCTCGTCTCTTTTCATCATCTCTCAAGCAGCTGCTATCATTGTCTCCTCCGTCGAGACATTATGGATAGCGACCCTTTTATTGGGACTTGCATACGGATCTCTGTTCGGGAGCTACCCACCAATCATGATTGAGTGGTTTGGATTAGGTTAGTCCCCTTTTCTGTGTGCGATAACTCAATTCATACCAACTCATGTTCCTACATCAGCACACTTTGCTGAGAACTGGGGCTACGTCTCCTTCTCACCCGTCGTCGGGAGCAACCTTTTCTCCCTCATGTTTGGGAGCGATTTGGATGCCCACACGCCGACGCAAGACACGCGTTCCTCATTGGCCCCGCGTGTCTGGTCGCTGATCGGCTTGGCGTCACGTGAGTTACCCTCAGAACATCAGTGTTTCGATGGGAAGGAGTGTTACTTGGGGAGTTTGCAGGTGACACTGGTTGCATGCATTGTGTCCCTTGGTTTGAGCTGGTGGGCAGGGATTAGAGACCAACAGAAGGTTAAGGCTAGAAGTGCGCGTGCTAGATAGAGGGTAGAACAGCATAAACGAATTCAGGAAACCGGTTTCTGGGGGGGAATATATACAACCTCTTTTTCGTCTTCCCCCTCAAATTGGATTGTCATGTTGTGGAAATTGTCAATCGAGCTTGCTCCACGTTTTTCTACCTTGTGTCAATAGACAAAATTACTATGAAGGTGATGGTGCGGACTGAAGTTGTTCCCATACGCCGCAGACCGTTCCCGGACCGCTCACAGCGGGACTCACAATCATCTTGACGTTGCTTCCTGCGCTGATCCTGCAAGCGACGATGGATCTGGGACTGCAAGGCGTGCACGTCCTCGTTACAGGTACCTCCAACGCTCTTTCCGTCAGGACACGCTGACCTCTGATCAGGTGCAAGCGGAGGCATCGGACTTGAGACCACCAAACTATACTGCTGTGAGTCCTTCTTTATCTCCTCAGCATCCTAATCTGAACGCACTTTCGACCTGGTGTGCCAGCGCTTGGTGCCAAGGTGACCGCGCACTACAACAGTCAACGTGACCCACTCCTCCCTCTCTTACAAGCATACCCCGCCCTCCACATCGTCCAAGCCGATCTCGCCGACGAAACTGCCGTTGTCGACCTCTTTGCTACACTCTCCCGCAGCGACGCCGGCGATCCGGTCCAGGTTCTCGTCGTCAACCACGCGATTGCAGATGATGATCAGGTGCCTGTGGTGGACATGTCCCTCGCACGCTGGAATCGCACTCTCACGACGAACCTCACGTCTGCCTTTCTCGTGTGTCGCGAGTACCTCAGACATCTGGACCAGGCATCGTCCGAGGCAAAGGAAAAGGCGGCGATCGTGCTCGTTGGGAGCACGGCTGGCAAGTACGGCGAGGCGGGACGTGCCGACTATGCGGTGACAAAGAGTGGTGCGAGAGACTGTAATGTGATTCTTCGATCGTGCTTATCGTGTGCTCGTGGGGATGCCGGGTCGTCGACGGGTGTCGTTCGTTGATACAGGAATGATGTATGGCCTGACGATGACGCTCAAGAACGAAATCGTGAAGATTGCGCCGCGAGGGAGAGTTAACACCGTCGCACCAGGCTGGGTATATACGCCCATGGCTGAGGTTTCCCTTAAGAACCCCGACATACGGTATAGCGCACTAGCAACGTGAGCGAGATACAACTCGGGGCATTCCAAGTACTGACACGGCATCAGGATGCCGCTCAAGAAAATCGCAATACCGATCGATATCGCAACCCAGATCGTGGTTCAATCATCATCAGTGGTCTCCGGTCATGTCACGGGCCAAGTATTGATGGTCGAGGGCGGGATGGAAGGAAGACTGCTCAACAAGCCAGAAGACATTTGACCCTACTGGGGAACTTACACGTGTATCTATCTGCTTGAAAGTGTTGAAGACACATGAGAAAGCATAAGAAATACGGGCCGAACCATGCACTTATATCATACACCCCCGCGATATGAAATCTCATCCCTAGCCCTTCCATATCAAGCTCTCGTCAGCTAGATATCCATCAACGGTAAACCCCGCGCCTTCCATAGCAAGCATTTCTATCTTCCTTTGACACTTGTGCCCGGATGCATCATCCTTCTTCCCCGATGACAACGTGCCCCACTCGCCAAAGAATCCGCCGATGTAGAGATTCGACGCGATGACCCTATGGCAGGGTACGAAAGGTGCAAATGGGTTGTTCCGCAGCGCAGAGCCAACTAGTGGCGGTCCAACAATAAGTCAATTCACACCCATATAAACGCGGGCCGAAGCGCGGGCCCGGACACGGCATACACGCAAACATGGAGACATACTTGAGCGAGGAGAGCCTTTCCCAATGGCCTTGCAGAGCGCCGAATACGTTGTGACGCGCCCGCGGGGAATCATCCGTGTGAAGTCGTAGACAGCCCATTGATGCTCGGTCAGTTTCTGATCCAACCGAAGTCGATAGTGAAAACGTTGTAAGGGCAGGGTACGACAAATCAAAACAGCCTTGGACTTGCCTTTCCGTCGCGAGTCCTGAACGAGACACGAGCCTGTGTGTCCAGGGGATACACCATCGTGCCTGACAGTGCAACACAAAGGTATTGTATTCCAAGGGTATGGGAGCGTCATGGTAAGCCGTGAACGAGCGTGCTATGGTGCGGGGACGTACAGGATGATAGATCCCGAGGCAGGCCGCTGACAGAGATAGCCAAAGTTGTATCTCTCTGGTCCGCCCTGACGCGCTTCTTACCTGTCCGTGCCCTTGTCGCTGTCTTTGACGTTTTGACTGCTGGCATTACACAAGACGACTTCGAGGAGCCGTGCGAAACATTCCCTCTTTAAAATGACGTCACACAAGTTTAATTACCGATACCTTCTTCTACCTAGTAGGTCATCGATCAATCTCAATTTGGCACGCTCGTCTCCCAGAGTACAAAGGGTCTCGTTGCCTCGCTCCCCGGCTCATCAGCATGCCACCCTCGCCCTTCTTCATGTTTCGTTCCCTCTGCGTGTTCATCACTGGCATACTGCTATCTAACCCAGCAACTGTCCTCGCTGTCGCTGTAAAGTTCAATCCTGGCAAATACGATATCAAGGCTGTTACATGCCCAGCCGTCGACAGGGTCCTCAACCAAACCGTAAACATTACAATAGGTGAGCACACTGCTGCCTGTATGCGCTGTACAAGGTGGTCTCATTGTGTAGAATACATTGATGTCAACCCTTCTGCGCAAACGACTGTTTTGATGGTACATGGCTGGCCCAGTCTATGGAGCAGTTGGGGCCGACAGGTCGAGCATTTCAAGGTATTTCGTATCTTCTCTTCTTGCAGATAAATGGTCATCCTTCATCTGTCTTTCAGAACGATTATCGCTTGGTGGCCATCGATGTCCGCGGATTCGGAGGCTCCTCGCACCCCTCCGACATCAAATCATCCAGTACCATGGCTGATATAACTGGAGATTTGATGTGCGTTTTGGAGCATTCTGGGATTTCATCTTCAATTTGCTTGGGGTACGCTCTGCTCGACGTTTGCCAAACGCTCTGATTCATTACGAAAAAAAAAGCCACGACTGGGGCTCGGTCTTGTGCTACGAGGCTGCAAGGAGACGCCCCGATGTATTCTCTGCTGTAATCGGCGTGACAGTCCCAGTGAGTAGATTGATAAATACTACCCTGGCACCCATGTTCTCATTTCCGCCAGTATCTGCCCTCCGCGAACGCCTTCCAACCCATCGAATCGATACTGCCACTGATACCCACGCTATCCTATCAGGTCTTTTTTGAACAGAACACGTCCGAAGCTGTTGCTGAGCTGAATAGAGATATCAGGCGCACCTTGAGAGGAACCTTGAGGAGTGTCGCGAGTCCGCCTCCGAAGACGTTTTTACGCAGTCGGGAGACGTATATGGGTACGTGGGATGGCATAGAGGCATGTCTTTTTATTCTTCTTCGTCGGTTTCTGCGACGGAGGTGCTTGCTAGACCCCTCCAATCCCATTCTTCTCGAAAGAAGAAGAGGATTACTTTATAAATAGATTTAGCCGACAAGGTTTTGATCATAGTATGTTCTTTCCACTTATATCTCTTCGTATGACCTGACGATGTTCGCCTCCACGCTCGTGCCCATAGCACTAATGTTCTATACCAGCGGTGTAAGCATAGACGTCCCTTATTCGTATCGAGCCTCGACAACGCTGACGGGAATGCATGCCGCAGAACAAGTACGAGACATGGAAATCTGCACACGATCAGGGAAATTTCACGATTTCCCAACCCGTCTTGTCAGTGCTCCCTCTCAATGTGCGTGCTAGATACACGTATCCCTACTTGGGGTGCAAGGCATTGAACGGACTCATCGATACACACTATCCAAGGATCCCGTTGCCGACTGGACGATGGTGGCCGAGTTTTCGAAAGTGGCCACGTATTTGCCGCAGCTGACCACCAAGGTACGTGTACACGGAGACATGTTCGCTACGTGTTGGTCGGATCGTCTGCTCGCTGATACGTGCATATATGCAGACAATGAATGGTGCACACTGGCCGCACATGGAATTCCCGCACGTGTTCAATGCAATCATGGGGGAGTGGCTCGCAGAAATAGGATCGAAGGTAAGCGAGAATGCGGGTGGGTCGAAACTTGAGGAAGAGAGGGGCCAACACGTCATGACCGACGAGCTCTGAAGACGGTATCGAACAACAAGCAACTAGACAACGGACTCGAGTGAAGTTTCACCTTTTTGACAGTTTATACCTCGATCCTGAAAGCTTCGCGATAAATGCCATACCGCTGCGATGGTGGCCATAGCGAATGTACAACACTGAGTACCGAACCATCGCGAGTGTAAGATGTTAGCTACAGTGACATTGTCTGTACGGACTGTACTTGGAATTGAGAAAAGTGGTGACAAGCCTTTCGTCGGTGTGCGACTGAGTTTCTTGTCGAGTGCTGCTGTCGATGATCCAGCTGGGGCCCATTATAGAGAATTCTTGGTCCACGGAAGGCAATTTGCATCGACAATTTCCTCAATGGGAAAAATATACACTCTTTGCATGCGATCGTTCCTCATATTACGGCCATCGGAGCACCACCTTACAAAATGAAGATAACCGCCCTGTATGCAGGTAAATATTTTTTAGAGAAAACATTAGATCTACTGGGTGTAACCAGTAATAACTGTAATGTTGTTCATCGGGCCGACCTGACCGCCACTCGTCTTCAACCCCGACCAATTCCAAGTCCCTGCAGAAATCGTCGATCAGTTCTCGTCGGCTCAGGCAGAGCGGCTCGAAAGTCGGCCATACCAGTACAAGAGCCTGCACCGCAGTTCACGGCGACCATTTCAGCATTGCTAGTGGCAGTCAACATGGTCGTTCCCGGGTAGAAATCGACGTCCTTTTTCGACGGCATCCAATGAGCGCTCGCCTTGTTCTCGAAAATGGTACTCACAGATATGATGACACCGTTCCCGGGTATACCGAGAGAAGCGGGGTAGCTCTGAGTGATCAGCACGCCGTACGAGGCACAGTTGATCGCAGTGTTGTCCTGGTAACGAAGGATGGATGAGCGCAACTCCCGCGGTCGAGACGCGGCGGGTTTCACGTACGGTATAGGTCACGTTGGAGACGCTGCTGTTCGTCGCAACTTCGTCGGTCTTGATGCGGAATGCTTGTTGGCTAGGGATCATTCGTTCAGTTCGAACAGCTCTGATGCGTTGGTCGGAAACAAAAGTACCTATTGATGACCGTGTTGCCCTGGACGACGACACCCTCGACGACAACGTCGGAAGTGATGGAGCCCTATTGTTTGGAATCATGAGGATTTCCCCATTCAAGTGACTAGTTAAGAGCACGTACGATGGATAAACCGTGGCCACCGTTGCAGTAATTGTCTTGGAATACGATGTTCTGGCCCCTGTTGATAGCCAAGCAATCATCCTGAATGCAAGACCAGTCAACAAGATCCTGAGAGCAGCCAGGAAATATCTTTGAGTACCTGGTTGATTACGACGCTACGCGTTCGTTATGTCAGTGCGATATGATAACGGGGGAAAACCGCGTTGTTACCTCTTTTCGATGACAAGGTCGTTTCCACTGACATCGAAACCGTCGGTGTTATGCCCTGCGGGTCGGGTCAATGATCAGGTACGCTCTACATGAACGCGAGTGCCCTTACCAGCAGGGAGGCCGCTGCTGTTGGCATTAGGGTAGTTCCCCTGACCTTCACATTGGACAGTTGAGGAAAATTTCGGCCACAAAGACAATAAATCCTCACTGTCGTCAATAACGATACCACTGACGACCAACGGGCCAGGATTGGTCAAGGAAAAACATTGTGCAGGTGCATTGACAACGTGAACATCCTGAATGGATATTAGTTGATGATATGATTTAGCCAAGAGTCACGTACAGACAACGTGCCGGAAATCTCGATCCTGTAATATCCATCGGGTTAGTTGGGGATAACAGGATTCAGTGGAATGTACCCACTTCATCATAGGATGGGGCTTGGTGACGCCACCATTGGTTCCGAGACCGTCCTGCGATGGGCCAGGAATGAAGAAAGCGCTCAATCACCGCAATCTCATTACCCAGTAAAAAGGTCCACCGCCATCCCATATTTGCCCGTTCCCGTTGACTGAAAGTGTACCTTTGACATCAATCTGAAAGAATATTCCGAGGAGGCTTACATGTGATGTCGTACCCTCTGTCACGGATAGTTCAAAGTCAGTCAAGGGGTAAGTTCACCAGGAAATCACAACTCGACGCACTTGACCTCGAACAGTGGGCCAGCCCAGCTTACATTCCCAAACTGGATCTCTCCCACTGGTGGGGAATCGTTAGTCGCACCGACCCGAGACAATGCCAACTCATGAAATGACTCACAAACGTTGACAGTCGTGCCGTTTAACAAACCGAGGTTGAACGCCTGCCCCGCTGGGACAGTGAACGCATTGATGTTCACGGTCGTACACTGAACTGCAGCGCTGACGTCGCTGAGCGACGAGATCGTGCCCACGCAGCGGCTAGACGACGTTGCCTGTGGCGCCGCTGTCACAAGTGTAAAACATGAAGCAAGAGCGAGCAACGAGAACATCTCCGTGCGAGATGGACACCTGAGTGTTCGTTGGGACCAGCAACGGCATCACTCCCACTCTTATACTACATCTACTCATCCCAAGGGATTTGGCGGCCCGGTGGAGGCGCGTAGTGACCGTGGAAGGGGGAAGAATACAGGTAGATTGAACGGCTTGAGAGTCCTAGAGAAGCCTCCAAGGGGAAAGCACGACGTTCGCAAGGACGACGTGTCGGGCCGTTGGAAGGCTCTATTGGCGAAATATCTGAGTGGATTTAAAAGGTTCTGCGAGCCGCTCCTGGGAGACTCTGAGTGCGGGACCGAGGAAAAATAGCCAAACATTGAACTTACAACCCTGTGAAGTCTATCCATGCAGACATCGGCAGGAAAAAAATAGTAAAGAATTTGCTATTGGTGTTGACAAGCCCGACTCGACCAGGTTCAATAAAGCCATCGAACGTTGTTGCATGGCCTCCGTACATAGCACATACTCCATACCTTGGAAAATCCCACCCCGTGAAATCGAATGGACCGGTGAGAAACGCGGAAAACGATGTCGCAAGTTTCTCGCGGAGAAAATAGACCCACGGCGGAGAACGTTAACGTTGAGCATTCGAAAGCAAGCCCGAGTTCGGACAGCTATTGCTAAGTGCGTTCAACTGTTACACACGGTGCGTGCACTGAATCATCTTTGTTACTTGTTACTCACCACAGTACACGACCTAGCTGATGTAATGGAATGAACGCCTTGGGAGATCCTTGCAGAACTTCGGACCGCTCGGACCGCCCGGCTCCAAGGACTCCGTACTTTCCACTTTACGGCACTGCGAATCCTGAACACATTGATTTTTCACAGGAAGATTCAGGTTATGGATGGATGGATCGAGGGCGTTGCACTCAAGTTGCCGTAGCATGTATTCACCCTGCGGGAACGCTGGTGGCAGTAAAAGACGTGACCAGCGAACCACTCTGACTGCAGAATGCGTTACCGTACTTCCCTCCAACAATTTTGATGGTATAGAAGCTTTAAGTTTCAGACTACATACAATTTATGTTACAGAAGATTTCCTAAACCTTTGTGCAAGTGACATCGACCAACAAACACTATCCCTTTCTAGCGCTCACGGAGTGTTGGTTATAACAGCAGAGAAGACTCCAAAAGGTGCCTGTGCCATATCCCCTTGACCCGCGGGCACGGCAGTCGCAAAGCTAGTTGTACAGGGCCCCTTGTCGACCCAAACACCTGCGGCACCTGTCATATGAAGCCGATGATCAGTCGATCGTCGTGCACGCTGCGAGAAAAACTTTATGACATACCGCCAGGAACGTCATTGTATGTCCACCATTGAGCGGTCCAGAGATCGCCACTAAAAATTCATTATCAGCATGTGTACACGGATAAGTCCACAACTGCCGTACTTGTAGGTGACTTGATCACCGCCCACATACTAATGGAGGGACAAATCGTTAACGGAAGCACAAGTTGCGATACACCCAAGAGGTGGCTTACAGTGGTGTCTAACTGCCACGGTGAAACTCCTGCGCAAGAACCTGTACCAGCCGTTGTAGTGCTAGCAATAGTCGTGGTCGGAGTAGTCGAAGTGGCAGGCACGCTCGTCTTGACTGGGGTTGTTGAAGTGACGGGGATCGTCGTCGTGGTCGTGACAGTTCCCCCACCCGACCCACCAGTAAGCGCGTTTTTCACAGAAATATCATATCTGCTGTTAGCTAATACCCCACCCAGTCAGCTCCACCAACGATCAGGGTTCCGATCGATTGCAGGAAAACACGAACCGTGGGCTTGGGACATGTCCCACAGCATCACACCACCAAATGATGTATACTGGCTGCTCGTCTGCTGGATAATGGTAGCAATCGTTGAAGCGCCAACATATCCAGACCCTGCTGCGCTCGAAGACGCAGGAGCGCCGATGAACACTTTCACATTCGGGTTAGGAGATACCGTCTTGGCCCAGCTATCCCTGTTGCGTAGATGAGATGCTGTGGGCTGACAATGATGCTAGAAGATGGATACCAGGTAGCAAAGTTCCAGTCCTAGCGTGAGGTGAGCATAAAAGACGCATATGCTGTAGTCAGCAATTACATACATTCGTGTTACCATAGTTATTGAGTCCGCAATAGTTGTTGTCTACCTGATGGGTGAGCGAAAGGCTTGCAAAGTTCTTGAGCCTGCATTACTCACAAAACTGGACAAAGACTGCATCAAAGGCCACAGCATTAATTGTATTACCGATATATGCGTCGGGATAAGGACATTGAGGGGCTATGGATGATGTTTAGCAACCATGGAGTGCAAACTTGACACGATCTGCTCACCTGCCGTGATATAATATCTTGAAGGGTCACGATTATAAGTATAGCCATACCCAGGGTAATAATAATACAAACGGTTTGCCACCACCATTCATCAGCTGACGGAGGGTCGTCAAGAACGCAGTGAGTCCGGTCTGCGTTCCTCCTTCGATGTCCATATCGATCCTTCCTGACGATAAGCCACGCGTCGCATACAATACCCCTGACGACGGAAGCTCACCCATCCAATACCGCGTTTCCGAATGGACGGGTAGTGCTCGTCCCACCGAGGAAGAGATCCCAGATGATCTGTGCAAAAGCTTGACCTTCGGCGTCATTTGCGAAGGACGCTGCGCCGGTCGCTCCACCAAGCGAGATAGTTACGATCTTTCCTGCATTCTGGCACGTCTGGATATCTGGAGCAAGGAACGTACAGTTTGGGAGTTGAGTCCCGGGAAAGACCCCATTGGAGGACGTGCCACATGTCTACAAGTCCAAGTGTTACTTCCTGTTATATACGAAACGAAACATGTACACACGTTGGCTAGATTCACGGACGGTAGGCCACCTGTCGTGTTGAATACGTCTAAAAAGGCCATCGGAATAATGTTGACGGTGTTATCCTGTTATCAACGTCGCGTTATCCAACGTAGGGAAAGCGAAGTAGTAGCAGTAACCCACTTGGCAATAGTACGAGATTGGCTGTTGCCAATTGGCAGTGTCACTTGGGTTGGTAGCGCCATATGAGTTCTGGCCCCAGTATCTAAACCACCATGGTAAGTTCAAAGAAACGACAAAGAGAACAGACCCCACTACTCACACGGCCAGCTGAAACAAAATGTCAAAATGAGGAATTACCATAGAATGTCGACTCACGTTCGTATTCACAGACATATCGAATGCCCAGACTCTAGGCAACGATCGAAAAAAGCACATAGTGAGCAATTGCATAAGGACATGTCTTGTCGCTGGGAGGGGCATAGCGTGCGTAGCCGAGACGAGGCTGAAAGCCAGACAATCAGAAAAGCACGTCTGAAGGGGCTGATAACGACCAGTGTCGCGCCATCAAGCCTTTATCTGTTTCCAATAAGTAAATAGAGTGTTGAACCAGAGAAACCTCCCGAGAAATTCACCTACACGTAATGCAGGGTCGTCCGCCAGTGGTCCAAGAATGCAGAGGCAAGGTAGAGGGGCAGACACACCCTTAACCGAGTCGGACAATATCCGGATGTTATTGTTAGGGCGACATGTGCTAACGTTCGTGGTGTGAGCATCGACTGACCAGCTGACCGCCGGTTAGCGCCTGAGGTAGTCTACCACCCTTTGATGGACGAAATAGGAAATAGCGCAATTTTTTCTCCTATTAGCAACCCGTCATTCAATCAGAATTCGGATTGCCTAGATCTAGAGTCGTCAAGTAGTGGCGTTATTTCAGATAGCGTACAAGACTCAAAGCATGATGCATTGCTGGCAAGCAGCGCGTGACCAATAGACACGACAAGGTTTCCAAATTCGGTCAACCTTTTTGGTAACTAACTTGGAGGTTCATTGTAGAAGGCATCCGTGGGTATCTTGGCTGTCGAGCGACAGCACATCGCCCACAATTGGGGCTTGTCTACTGCTGGAGTCCAAAATCACGGTAGCTTCAATATCTAGAACGAGGTCGCGTGGTCTCAGCAGACCGCATGGTTCGCTACCTGGCCTTCTGCTCACGCAGCTTCAAGCTCAAGACGCTAGATAGCGCCGACAGTGCTTACTCCTGAGCCCTAAAATATACAGATCAGACCTCACGCTGCTCTGGATGGAACTTGAATATCTCTGCCTATGACAAAGCCTTTTGAACATCCCCAGGAACGTTTTCTTTTCGTGCCAGAGAAACGTTGTCTTAGCCAATGGCAGGTCCGACAATTAATCATGATAGTTGAACATCTTGGTCATAAGCGACCACGCATCACTATGGGCGATAGTTGGTAGCATATCCAAATATCGTATTGGCACCCTGGGAAAGGGGATCCGTGGCTTGTGCACAAGGTAAACCGAAAAGAGGGCTCTGTCGCCGAGGAGGATAGATAGGAGTCTAGGTCTTGTTCAATGTTTTCAACTTCTTTGGAGTCGCCACTGCAGTGTTCAGTTACAGGCAATGGCAGATTCTCTTTGCCGTCTTGCAGAAACGACAAGTCTCTTGTATCCCGGCCCCCTGGAGGAATCCAGGAGGACCACCTTCCTGCGCCGATCACTGTCATTCATCCTATCGACGGCTTGACCTCATAGGCGATCTGATCACTAGCCTACAAGTGAATGGGGTGAACGCCTCTTTGCCTACAGGTAATGCTGGGTCAAGATCTCGGAGCAGACGCTCCTTCATCGGTCAATATCTTGCTACTGTCAGAGCCGCAGTTAGCGCAAGGTGAGTGATGGCTCACAATTCGCTGACTCGAAGTGAGGCGTGGCCACCAAACACGACACGTTTGCCAAATCGGTCGCGTTTCCGATAGGGGTCATGCAACAAGACATCCGTGGACCGTGAATAGCTCGAGCGGCAAATCTAACTTGAGGAACAGCACTTCGCCCCAGGCATGTCTGAGACTGTAGGTGACCCTGAAACCGCATCAGCTTCGACATTTAAACAAGGTTGTGCGCCCTCAGTGGACCACATGGTTCGGTGTCTGGCTTGCCACTTACGCCGCATCGAGACGCTAGGAAATACAAAGGGTGCTCACTCCTGCCACTGTGTCCTAAAAGTACGCAGATAGACCCATAGTACTCTATAACGGGACCCGAGTCGCATCGTCGACGTAAAACCCTTGAACACCACCGGATCTTTTTTTAACGCTGGGAAGAACGCCAGAGAGACGTCGTCTTGGGCGAGGGTAGGTTTGGCAGCCAATTATGCCAAGTAGAACCACTCGGCCAAAACGGTGACCGAGGTTTAGTCTCTTGAGTCCCACGTTTTCGTCGCCCAAGAAAATGTGCAGACAGTCTGTGAAATTTGGTGTCTGTGTTCTGACGAGCCTGGCCTTCCATACCCTTAGCGTCAGCGAGAACTCACTGGTGACGATCGGAATTTTCATCGCGCTCCTGAGAGGTTGAACGTTGAACCCTGAGCTCGAGAAATTTTCCAGTGCCTTTGCAAACTGCCGCCAGCGGTACTAGGTGCCCTCAGATACCACAATCTTACTACCACCCTATTGGTGCGAAGCTTTGCGCGCAAATGGGGATCAGAAGGGTGCGAGGTCAACCACGAGGTTGGACAAAGCCCCGAAAGACCTCAATAAAGCAACGTTGTAACAACGGGATGGAACTCGTACATTCATTTGAGGTAAGTGGGTGTCACTCACTTGGGTGAGTGGAATCATTTGCGTCCTATGTAGGAACTGTCATAAGAATCTTGAATAGAGTTCGATTGAAGCAACTTCCAAGACACCTGCCCGGAGGAAATTGTGTGAAGAAGACTCAGTCGGCTAGGAGCCTAACCAGCTCGAATGGAACGATGCATCTCAGATGCATAGAAAACCGAAAGAAGGGAGGGGGGGGGGGGGGGAATGGGGCAACCGACACCGCCCCCCTCGCCCCCACACCTCCGCGGGTACTCTGACC
>JBBPLO010000022.1:35748-51099 GCA_038089835.1 Retiboletus flavoniger
CAAGCGGCTCTGCAATCATCGTGATCTTGTTCCTGATTATCCGTTAGCCCACGTCCACGTTGTATTAATAAATAGATCGTTCTTCATAACCTACTTTTTGTTTGGCGTGTCAGCATAACATTTTAGCGCACTTGTTTCCAATACCGTTTCTGCAAACTTGGTGACGGGATCGGACACCTTGATCTCAATTTCCGAGAATAGCTTCCTGAGGTCGTGCATAACGGAATCCAAATATAGTTCCCCGGTACCAATGAGCACATGCTCGCCGCTCTCCTCGACTTTGGTGGCGGCAAGAGGGTAGGATTTATTGATGCTTCGCAGACCCGACAACATCTTGGGTAGCTCAGATGGCGCGATGGGTTCGATGGCTATCTTGAGAACGGATTCGGTCATATGCTTGATGGGTCGGAAAATATAGAGGTCCTCTTCAATATCGAGCGAGGCAAGGGTAGCAGTTTTGGAGATAGAGGCATCAACTCCACCGATAAGCACGAGGTTTCCGGCAGGCACTTCGTCTGCTGGAATGAAGTATCTGGAGATGAACCGTCAAAATGAGGATGCCATGCGAAGCGTTGCATTCCTCACCTTGATTCACTAATCCAAAGTTCTTCGACTGTGGCTTTCATCATGTCTTCTTCATCCTCCGGCGAATAGCCCTCGCCCAATACCTTGACCTGCACATTCTTTCGTAATGTTCCGCTCAAAACGCGACCAAAGGCTCGGAAAGACTGAGCGTCCATTGTGTGGTAGAGTTTGGTTATTTGAACCATTAAGGGACCCTCTGCGTTGCAAGCTTTCATAGATTCAGCAAGTTCCGAGGTTTGTGGGCCTGTGTATGTCCGCTCGACTTTAGAAGGTGCCCCAACTACCGGAGATGGGATATGCTCGGCAATCATATCCACTAGCCCCCTTCCAGGTCCGAAGAATTTGTCAAGCACCACCTTGAGCAGCGGTCGGACATCCATTTTGTACATCACGGGTTTCAGCGTGATGTTGAGCGATGCGAGTGTCTGTTTGAGGTCATCTGTCTCCTCACTAACCACATGACTGTAAAGCTTGTACAGAGGATCCAGGATGAAATGAACAAATGTCCGAGACTGCTCGGGGTCAGAAGCTTTACGCGTGAATTTTCGTGTTTCATTGTTGAAGTAGACGTCTCCCCAAAGGCGATCAGCGAAGGCAGACACATCGAGAGGACCGTAAGTGTCTGCGTACATCTGGGCAAAAGACCGAAGGGTAAAACACCAGGCCATATCTGTGCTTCCGAACGCAACATTCCCATTCTCAGGGCTTAGCCGTAGCTCGGGATCTGGATCGATACCGCTGCCGAGTGTAACTGGTGAGTGCAATTTCTCCGGATATGAAAGCGAGCCAACCTGATGTATGTGTTGATTTCCTCGATAGTGTGTTTGATTTTGTAGTAAGCGTCAGTAGGCTTGATGCGCAACTCGAGGATAAGCCGGTCAATTTTGTTCACCAAAAGTGTAATTTTGATGCCCTCTTGAAGGGCGTGACGTATTATGGCTTCGGTATTGACCATCATCTGTGTCAGTCATTCAGTCAGGAACAATAGCTGGAGTTGTAAGAGACAGACCCCTTCAACAACGTCAACCACCAGCAAAATCCCATCAACTAGTCGCATCGTTGACGCAACCTCGTCGACAAAATTCACGTGTCCGGGTGTATCGATGAAATGTACCAAATGTGATTTGCCACTAGTAGTCGACAAAACCAACGACATTGGCGACGACTTGATCGAAATGTCTCGCTCACGCGATAGGATATGTGTATCGGTGTATTTCAACTAGAAGCCCAGAGGTGTAAGCTATAGCCGCTCAAGAGGACGGACTCACAAACCGGGTTGTCCGCATCCCACACGAGTTTGTGCGTCTCCAAAACCAACATATCCAAGAGCGCCGTTTTTCCGTGGTGCAAGTGCCCGACTACCGCGACATTTCGCACCATCTCAGGGAAAGACATCATGCTCAACAGGAATCTAATGCGATAATCTAATAAGGATTAGCAGAGGCTCAAGGGCACATAACGCACCCCTTGTCGAAGCGCGTCTGGGGCATATCTTTCTCTTCTACCGTCCACTTCCGTACTTTTATGGGGGTAATAATTGGTTCTGAAAGCGGTTGCGCATCCTCTTCCTGCACAAGGGTCTCCACGTCTGGTCCATACACTTCTTCGGCGGAAGGGTAGTATTGCTTGTTTTCGTGCAGAATGACAGCATTGTGCACGGGTTCTGGTTTCAACATCGGCACAAGATATCTCCACTTGCCATTAGAATGTACTTACCCTCCACTTCCATGAGCGCGCCTGTTTCCTCTGTCTGCATCGGCTCTTCTTCATAGCCTTCAAGCGTAGGGGCGGCCTCATGCCGTGGAGCCTGACCAAAGCCAGTCTCCATCGCCTCTTCCTCTTCATCCTCAGAGCCTAGGTCCGCGCCAATGTAGTTACCGAACTCGTCGTAGTCCTCAAATGAAACCATGATAGAGAACTGAAAGTGTTGTCGTCGTACTTGTGATCAAACTCAAGCGTTGGACGCGTACGAGCGGAAAAGAACGAATTTTGAACTCCGGGCCATTAGGGACTTTGCTGCTAGTCTTAGTACTAACCAAACCTCCACCCATGACCATCCGATCATAATCTTTTGGACTGTCGCTCACCATGTCTGCATTGTCCGACGAAACACTGAGAAAAGTGCGTTTCCTCCGTGTACCCTCACCTAGCCTGAGGCTTACTGTAGCTCGTCACCAAAGATCCTCGTCCAGATTCAACAAACTGCAGTCCAATCACAACGTGCTCTGAACTTGGCAAGGCAACAATGTGCTGCCAAGGAGCGTGAACGTCGAATCGTCCAGCTAACCATCGGTGAAATAGCGACCATTGAAGGAGACGTCAATCTGTACAAAGGCGTAGGAAAGATGTCAGTTGCCTTCATTCAGCTAGGATGATGAATAACCAGCTATGCAGGTTCATGATGGTGCCCCAGAAAGCCATGGAACAAGAGCTGAAGGGAGAAGAGAAAGAGTTGACGGACGATATCAACAATCTAAATAAAAAGGTGCCTCAGGTGTTTTGTGTTGATCCATTGGCTGAAGTACACCCTGTTTCTTAGTCAAAGTTTCTCGAGAAACAATTCAACGATGCCCAAGCTCAGCTGCGTGACATCGTATGTGCATTACACAGTTCATATCCCTGGTAGCTAACCATTTTGACAGTTCCATCATAGCCCAAAACAATAGTAGATCGCCTAGATCCTATCATCACAATATCTCTGTTTGAAGGGAAGTACTTCTACACCAATTAAGTTATATCGGTTAGGGAGACGTGATGCATAGAGCCTATCGAAAATATCGCATGGATGGTGCATGGTGTGTGGACCTACTTCCCTAGACAGAAACATTACGGGAGAAATTCCATGTAGCGTCAGTAAGCACTACAAGACAGCCAAGCTGTAATCAATGATGTGTCAGTGCATGCCAAGGCACCCGTTCAATAGGAAACGTATGGGCATTGATGCCGGTCTCCCAGTTCCTGGTCGCAAACCACTGCACGTCCCGGAAAATAGCACACTCGTCCTTATGCGCCACCCATTCGTTTGTCTGGCATGTCTGAAGTAACAATGTCACCCTCATGGTCGGATATCGAATTTGGATGGACTCGCCTTGGAACAATACCACGCAGTCTTGCATCGTGCGCATTTCTTCACACTTGCATCCGCCTTCCCGCAAGCGCCGCACTTTGCAGCTCTGTCCCTCTCGAAAATTGCCTTGCTCGTTCTGAGCATTGTTTCTAGCGTGTAAGGGAACACCTTTATGCGTGCAGCCTCTTCCAGCCTTAAACCAGGCGGGCTAAATGCGAACGTGTGTTGGGTGGCGTAAAGCACCGCGATGGTACTCCCGGGAGTACAGAGTTCTCGGAACGAGGCGCCACGATCGTCGGTGTGGAATGCAACCAGAATTTTGTGTCCTTTCCTGTCCTCCACCTGCAGTGTGAGGCGCACCATAACATTACTGCTGACCACCCGTCCGAGGAAGCACCAGTGCTTTCGCGATTTTGTGGACGAGAGGTACGCGTCGTTCACCTCGAACTCGGTAGGTAGATTGAGGAACGTGGGAAAGGTGTTAGGGTTATTGAGGTCGGAGGTGGATAGAGGGACCATTGGTGAGTTATCGTTCTGTAGGAGTGGTAGAGGTGTTGGCTTTGATCTGTCTTACATCCCTCTTATTTATAGGATGGGATGGGATCGTGTGATGGCTAACCTTCTACATGGAACATTCTGGCGCCAACGCATGACGAGGCGGTGAAGCACCTCGAGGCGAGACGGAACTCCTGTAATCATGGTTAGAATTCCCCTGTTGGGCGCTCCATAACACAAATACCGCAGCCGCCTTGGCGACTCCAGACTCCGTCCATGCCATGAATCACCCTTCGTGTCCTTCCATAACTAAATGGTGAAGGGGGTGGGCACCTAGGACGCATTTATTTCCCCTCAGACGCCTTTATTAGGACTTTTTTGATCATTGGGCGTTACTTCGGTGTTGGCGCCTACCGGGCACACTAGCCAGCCTCATGTTACGGTTGACACTGATCATTCGAGAGATCAGATCGGACTCCACGTGTCCGCCATCCATAGCCTCAGGTCTGCGTGGCAATACATATTCATCAGGTACTTATACCTGCCCTGAGGCCTGGATGGCACGGAAATCAAGCTAAGAGTGACGGCGTTGTTTGAGTGCCATGCCGAGCGAGATCTATAGCACTTGAACCAAGAACGCAGAATCTCCGCTCTTCAGGTTGTATCATTTCTTATGTGAAACAGAAGAGTCGCTTACGGGCCGGAGTCTTCCATTCTCGACCCAAAATTTTGCCTCGTGTTTGCCTTGTTCTGGAGACGGCTTGAAATCACGCGTTAAAGATCAACCGCAGCAGCGTCTATCACTACAAAGCCCCGCAGTTACTGAGGTCATCAAAGTGACGCTCGCGCTTTGACATCGCACCAGCAGGGCTTTACGAGTCAAAACGTCACATAGTAGCCCTCCGTCCAAGGTGATCCGACCCGAAGTGAGTTGAGCAAGCTGGCGTCCTGACTACCATGACTATCGTTGACATGACCAGCCGATATCACTCGGCCGAACCGACGTGTCAGACCACGATCCTAGAGGAATTCGCTGTCAAGTTATGTCCAAATGAGCTAGTATTTCTGACTCGTCGTGGATGACTGCCAGCGGTTGCATCAAAGTTCGTAGGCCAAGGGTTGTTCGTGCTTCTTCATCTTCTTTGACATCACTTAGTTCGGACATTCATATTCAGACTGATCGAGAAGTATTTTCTACACTGGGATATGCCATGACAGCTTTTTGCACGTGCTGGCTTGCTCAGGACTCAGAGGAATGCACCTGATGACTCCGACGAGCAGCTGGTCGGAGAAGAGTTCAAGCTCCCCAAGACAGCTTCCTTGGTCATCATAATTACCCACAACATAATGCTGCAGGTACGCAGTTACCCCAGATTAGTTCGAGTCTCCTCGGCATAACAGATGGAAGGTCTCTTTCTTCATCATCATCTCTTCCTCAAGCAAATATGCCGAATACTTGGGCGGAAGTGCAACCTTCTCTGGTATCGTCATCGGTATACCCAGCGTGTTTAGTGCTTTGACATACATTCCAATGACTAGATATGACAAAGGTAGACCGCGTCCGCCTTCATTTCATAGCCGAAATTCAATGTTAACGTTGATTCATGCCTAGGACGATACGCTCTGGCATTGCATATAGGTTGCTTCACGGCCATTCTGGGGCAAGTCGTATATGCAATTGTGTACCGTGTCAATTTACTGTACCTGATTCTCATCGGACGGTGTCTTACCGGCGTCTCATTCTCGAGTTTCATGCACTGCAAGCGATACTGCACAGGTCCCTTGATCGTTGGAATCCGTCGTCGGACGATACTTTCCAGCTGGTTAGTGATTGGGCAAGCTCTTGGATTGACCCTCGGCCCGTTCCTCGGTAGTTGTTGTACAAGGTCGGATTCCAAAGCGACGTCTTTAATGGATACACCAGTCTGCTACGTGATCTTCTGGTTTATTGAGGCCAAACACTTCGAAGATGTATCCACAACATCGGAAATGAGATTGGAGCTTCACGAAATAGTAGCACCCGCTTCCTCCGCCGAAGAAGAGAACCAAATCAGCGGCCCGACTTCGTTTCCGTCTTCTGCTCAGACTCCCCAACCCCCATCATTGCCACAAGAAGAATTGTTCACTGCCCACTTCTTCCGTATCACACGCCCACAGTGGGGCGTCATTATCTACATGTGATGGTTTTCCATGCTTTGCTTCTTCATCCTCGACTCCTGGGAGGCCAACCTCCCTGTCTTTGGTGCTGCGAGTTCCGCCTTTGCGGCTGGGAATTTCATAGCACTAGGTGGAATTACTGCATTCCCATTCTTCCTTGCGAATGTGCTGTTCGCACGTCGTATTCAGGATCGACATCTACTCGCTTTTGGGTCCAACCTGGGCTTCTGTGGACTTTTGGTCTTCACTTCGCTTCTCGCTACTAGCAAAGTCATGTATGGTTCACTATTTGGGTGCTGGTGGACAATCGCTCTTGGTTTTAATCTCGCCACCACCGTAACGCTCAGCTTGCTGAGCAAGCAGCACCCACCCCAATGGAATAGGGGTACTTCTATGGTGATTCAATATTCCAATTACGTTGGTTGACTCGCTCGTGCTATCTGGGGCGGATCGGGCATCGCCGTTGGAATGGAGAATTTTGTAGGCTGGTATGGAGGTACCTCAAGACAAAGACTGGCTAGATGCGTCATTTTTTTTTCTGCATAGATTCTGCACAGATCGATGTCCTTCTCCATACCAGGTGGTTCTCAACCCCCTACCCTGTTCTTCGGTTCTTTCGGTGACATAACATTTTTCCATCAGGTTACATTTACTTTCTGTACATAAAGCGGAGATCGAGCTAAGGTTATGTATGCTGCATGCGGATAGCGTAAGTTGCGCCATTCCGAAAATATGGATACTTAATATGCCGCCGCCCTCACAGTAGATAACAGTCCGATCCGTAAAGCTATCAAATTGAACTTAAAAAACTGATTACATTCAGTGGTATGGACTGAGTGAGCATAGTTGGGAGCGAAATTCCGGATATTCAGTCCAGCGTCTAAACCGTAAGCACAAACCTGAGTTTGTTAAGCACCCTGATACGAAATACTTCATCAAACGTGTCATCTTTCACGATCCTCCATCTGGAATGGGGTTTCCTAAATAGAAATGCATAAGACTGATCCATTGAAAACCGGTTCTTATCGCACTCATAAGCCCGTCGTTTAAGGGAAATCACGGGCATGGATCGTGACATATTGGCGTTCGGCAGATGGCAGTCCTAGGACTAACTTGGTATAGTGAACGGCATGTAGTCTTCACCGAAACACCAACACATGGCGGCAATTGACGGGCGCTCAAAACGTGTGAGGAAAGCTGCAGAATAGAAATCTTGAATAGAATGAATGCGGAAAGGAATGTAGGACGTGTCTTCCAGGCAGATCGATCGTCAATAAAAGATGAGCTAATGAACCATGGGAATTTGATGCAAGACCTTAGCATTTAGAGAACTATGACGAGAGAACACCTGGAGGCTCCGTGCTACATCCTGACTTTCCCCATGCCCACTGCGCCACCTGCGTGCCAGCAGCTAATATGAGCGTATCAGTAATGATCACCCTCTCGAGTGGGGTATGAAATAGTAGATGACTATGTCCTTGAAACCCGGGAGAGGGGCGCTCGTGCGGAGCGACGATCTACGTGGGGAGAAACAAAACAAGTTGGGAATGGCAAAGATCATCGCGCTCGCACGGTGTCAACCACGAACAGCCCCGTGGATCGGCACTTGTTCGAGAACACGATGACGGGACAGTTCCCTGAGCAACTTTCGCTCGGCGGTGGCTGGTTCGCGGAGCGTTTAACCCAGCAGGCGGTGCTGAGACTGATAACGACCGTTCGCCTCATTGGCACCCACATCGTCTCTATAATCAATATAATTTCTGGGCGCTTTCAGTGTACTAGACTCAAACGCTATGCCATCAAAGGAAGAAATTCATGCCAACCTGCGGAGTGATGTTTGTGGGCATTGTGGGCATTGAGTCATTTAATGTGACAGAGGTATCAAATGCTATGAATAGCGTTGAGCGTGACAAAGAGATCTGGCGACATCCTGTGTGGTGAGAAGCAGAAGCGTTGATAACTTCCTGTAGCTGCTGCGGGCGCCAACATATACAGGTGTTCCGAGCGAAACGCCCGAGCGTGTTGGCCAATGTGACGGTGACAGGGGCGGAACTTGATCGATTGATCAGCGCGGTGTGGGAATATAATAAGCCCAAGTTTGCGTTCAGCACCTGCTCCTTCCGTGGTTGATAACAATGAGAGAGATCATCCACATTCAAGCCGGTTCACTCTCAAACTATACCGGAACCCACTACTGGAACACACAAGAGAGCTACTTTGTCTACGAAGAAGACGGCACCTCCATAACTGATTGTAACATCTCATTCAAAGAGGGGCGTGATGAACATGTACGTTCGGTGCACTTGCAGCAACCTGTCCTAGTGGCGCATCACTTACAGCCAATTCATAGAATCACTCCACTCTATGTCCGAGGCTCCTTGCTTTTGATCAGAAATGTGCGCTGTTTTTTTGTAAAGAGCATCCATGCGCCACCTCATGCACCATGACCCTGCAAAGCAAATTTTGGCACGCTCACCAGGGATTCGTATCAGGAAGAGGCTCTGACTTGGCGGACAACTTGGTAAGTTCATGGAGTCCCGTGGCACGACGACTCGTTCTTCCTGTCGTGATAGGCATGGGGATGTGGTTCGCCAGGAGCAAGAGCGAATATCCCGGAGCGAATACCATTCCCTTCTTGACCTTGAGGGTGACACCGAACAAGCGGAACCAATTGCTACAAATATCAGATATTGGTCCGATTTCAGCCGTGTCTTTTTTGATCCAAAGTCGATCCAGGCAGTTCCGGATGTACCAGAACTCGTCGAAGGCGACTGGAATGCCAGCTGCGAAACCTTTTCGCGGTATGATGATGTACGCATACTGTTACATTTTCGTCTCTGGAGCTAAAGGATTGTCCAGAATTCAGAATTAATGGATGGGTCCCTCCGCCTCTTGGTCGAGGATTGCAACAATTTTCAGGTGAAAGGGATCAAGTTGTCTGCGAAAAAGGGTTAAACGGCGAGATTTATCGCACAGGGTGTACAAATGATCCAAGACACCTCGGTTTTCGGTGGTTTCTCGAATTCCTTGTTATCTGCCTTCCGTGAGGAGCATCCAAAAGCCACAATAATGACATTTTCTTGTCTTTCAAGCATCCGCCCGCTCGATGCCAATATCGGAGATGTGAGCTATCATATTTAACTGATACGTACACCCTTCCAACTCCTCTGGTCAAAAGTCATCCCAGGTGAAGCGGGTTCTCAACGACACCCTGTCATTACAAAGCGTCGCCGAGTTTTGCGATCTGACCGTTCCAATTTTATCCCCTCCTCTCTGGGAAAAGGATTGTTGGCTTTCTGGACATGATGTCGATGTTCGTTCCCGCTGTTCTGCTATTTCCTAGACTAAATAACAACAGAACAAATCTCTCTACCAATCCTCAGCAATTCTATCAACTCACATTGAGACTGCAACCCTCCCACTGAGGTAATGCTTACACGTCATTTTGCAGCTTTATTTGTTATGCATGCTTTGGATAGGTTGAAGGACGGCTTAGACGATCTCCAAACAACAGCCGCCCATTTGAATTGGAGGAAGTCATCTCCGTTCGCCGTACTTCGCGGTACGCTGTGTCCACAAAGTTTGTCTATCGAGAATCTTCAGGACATTGCAAGTCTATCCTTCCACTCCAACGTGAGTTATGAGGACGTGGTACGTTCTCAATTCCTGAATGCATCCCAGTGTCGGGCACTCTTTGCACGAAGAGACGTATCTCGCGGGTTCTCCCAGGATGAAGTAGCAGTGTACGATACGTGGAGCAGATCACATGAACTGAGAGAACCATTCTTGATGTGGTGCGCAATTTCCCAGTCCATTTGACACAGCCTGAACAGGCACCGCTGGAAAGGCATCATTTACCGAGCTATCTAATCTCCACTTCCTTCCCTCCGATCTTTCCGGACGCTCGACCTAAAGCACTTAAGATGATATCTTCGTTGTCAACGTCTCCAAGCACGGGGGGTCATCTATCTAGTTATGCCCATTTCGTGGAGAGCGCGGCAATGCGACGCGATAGCGCACTTTCAGCGACGGGACTTGAGGATGACGAGGTGAGGGAATTGGTCAGTGCCTTGTGGGATATTGTGGATGAGTATGGTGAAAACGAGGACGGCGGTGGTAAGCTGAGTGAGGGTATAGGTGAAGACGAGGAGTGATTGACATAAACACGAGGGTTGGTGTGGGAATCGACCCTGTTACGAACCTTGTCCGCTTGGTACCCCGCCACTGCACGCGTGCAAGCTGTTGGGTGTGGACCTTGCAGCATGCTAAATGGTATGTGAAGATCGTGTACATATTGGCTCCCTACCACGATGTACTACCTCAAGTTGACCTCAAGTGTTTGCTTATCATGCTGGTGGGTAATACCCGAGTCCACAAAATTGATGCTAGAGTCGAGTTAACTTCAAGACTTGAGTCCATGCGGTAACAGGGCCACTTCGTGTACTTCAGCCACTGGTTTAAGGTCAACAGCAGACTCAAACCATGAAGATAGCCGTGCCTCGTTCAATACTACGCGGTGCAGCATGAACAACGTTGGCAACTAGCGGTTCTTGCCCAATGTTTGATCACTCCACAACCACCATCCGCGGAATTACGCACGGAAGAAGAGGGTGTACGCCCCATTTGGAGGTCCAATGGGACCCTCAGACGTTCAACGTTCAGTCTTGGCGAAATAGTTGCTGAATTGCGATCCATATCTGGCTTCTTCGGCTGCTCTGCAGATTTGACGTCTGCCACGTCCGGGAACTACACTTTGGCGTTATAGCTGACACTTCGGAGCGGACGTTGTGTGCCCTGAGTTATCGGACTTGGTGCGCGCTCATATCAAACCAGTCGAGCAATGACGGTCAACTTGGGGGGAGAACAGCCCAGATGCCACGCATTCTGGCGATTCGACGGCTTCCAATCAAAAATAAACGGGATAACGGTACTTATTACCTACACGGGGTAGACCCAGATTCATGGGTGGCCTGGCGAACCCTGAATTCGCCGGCCCCGGCCTGCTCTCGCCTTCGACGCTTGCGAGGATGAACATGGACCAAGTCGTCCGTCAAACGGACATGGAAAGCGTTTCAAATCCTTCTGATGCTTGTCAAGGCGGCAGTCGTACTGTCGAGGACGCGCACACGAGCCTCAGTCCTGCAACGGATTTGGTCACTTTGATCGCGCAAGCGCATTCGGGCAGCACCGCAGTAGAGGAACTCGCAGACCCTGTAGAAGGATTTTTACCGTTCACTGCATCTGATAATCTGCAAGGTGGAGTGCACACTATCTCCTCGCCTTCGGGCTCTCATGTTCGTACCATTGGTGATCCGGCGATATCGTACGCCTCTCCTTCAAGCCCTGGTTTCGCCGTTGAGGAGACAGTCAAAGTTATCGAATCTCCAGCAAGGAATCATGTAGCTCCTGTCGGTAACGTAGCAAACGCTAGTGTGATTGGCGCAACGGAGGACATCAAAGACAGGGCACAAGTACCGATACTGGTCAGACTGCGCACCGTCGTTTTAGTTTACGCATCCGAGCTCTCCATCGTGGGCTTGTACTTTATCGACACAAACATGTGGGTGAACCCAATGTCGATAGGTTGGTCACCGAGATAACACCTTTACTGGGCGCCCTTCGCGATCCAAAGGGATTTGCGACCGAACAGTCCAAGGGGTTGCTTTGCCGCTTGTTATCCCCTCTGTTGATCCGTCTCCCTGACGTTGATACGCTAGATAACGTGGAATCGGACAACTGTGGACCGCTTTCCAAAAATTTCGTGGAGTGTTATGTTCTTGGAAGGGATGGTGGTGGATGGTTATTGTGAGCTTACGACTCCATACTACATGATGCTTGCAATGGACTAAACCATATTGAAGTACACACTTGCAAGAACATTCGCTCGTGATAGCACCTACAGTATCCTTGGGACATTTATCAACCATGGATCTTGCTGTGGGCACTATTGGCACAGCGGTAGCAAGTGTGACAGGATATAGCATTATCCAAGGTTTCATCAGGTCAGTTATGGATGGATTATTTCTTGGCTGTCCGTCGGTACTCGTGAAGATTCTAATACTACCTTCCAGTCCACTGGATAAAATCCTCGCGAGCGTTCCAGACAGTCGCGTTGCTAAGATAGCCTGTGCACAAGCAATAGTTGTCATTGGCGTTGCCTTGCTCGTACGTGAAGTTGTCTCTTTGGATCCAATGTAGATGCCGACTTTATACCTTTTTTCCCCTTCAACCAATCACATATCTGTGGATCGTTCAGTCTGCTACCATTTCGCAGCGACCTGGCCAATCGTCAGAGGTTACTGCGCCCGCGAGCCAGTTCCTGCGAGTTGCAGTTGCAGGTCTACCAGGATATGCGATTGGCGGAATAGCAAAGTAATTAGGTGTGTTCTCTTCGAGACTAGTGCTGACGTCCGTGACAGGAGATATCTGACGTCCCAAGGTAAACCATCGTGTTTAGTAACAACTACGTTGGTTGGCATTAACTCCTACACCTGTGTCAAGGGCTATCGTACGTGTACACACGCATCCTTTCGGTTACTGCACCTCTGAACCTGGTTCTGAATTATCTTCCCGGTGGGCGCACTCTCTTATAGATCGTTGGGACACACAGACCGAATGACGGTCTACATCACATTTCTCAGTCGATGGACCGATACTTGCCCTTCGGTTAGGTTTCGCTGGAGCTCCAGTATGCACCGTCCTGGGTCACAATGCTCTCGCCATCATGTCGATTGTTTATATTGTCCTGCGAGCTGGAAACCGGCCGTGGCCAACGGCGGAAACACTGAGAAGGGCGGGCACGAAAGAACTGGACCACGCTCTATATGGGGACTACGACGTACGGGTACAAGGGGTGACTACTATCGTATCTCTGTGAGGCGGTGGGCATATATATGTATGGTACACGTGACTAGGATGCCAGTGGGGCTTACACGAGCGATACGAGAAGAAGTGGATTGCCCACGTGGGGAAAATATTATCCCCGACGAACCGGTCCGTGCAAACAGCAACTCAGGTCATTCAACAAACGGCAATTATGTCCCAGAACTATCGCAGGGCCAATAAAAAGTCACATTTTTTACTGGTTTAAGATCGCTAGTCTTTGCAAGTGTATCCGGCGTTTCAAAGAGCGCATCTCAGATCTGGTCAAAGGATTTCGGTGGAGCAAGTCCAAATAAGTCCTTCCCCTGTTTCATTCCTGACAACATCACAGCCGTTGCGAGCATGTATGGTCTTCATGCGGATACGGTGGAGCGTTGCTAAGCCATTGCTAGGCTGGGTTCAGACGCCCTCGCCACACAGGCAGTGTTACTCACAACCGCCACGACGCCACACCAGGTTCCAAAGGCCATGAACAATGTCTCGTCCGATCGGTAATGAAACTCTCGTATTGCACCGCCTGTGATAGGCTGAGTCGTTACCATCAGCATCAAAAAGTGGATGACTAAAGGCGACGTACAACGTGCCAAGATTGCAGCTTCCGTCGCGTTTGTCGGCACTCTGGGAGGGATCATCGTCATCAGGTTTGTCTCGTAAAGGATCACGGACCGGGAGCACTGATTCCTTTACTAGTAACGTCCTCCTTGCATTTGCGACGTCTTGGGGAAGGTTGTTCAACAATGATCCCGGTGAGTACACCGTCATCATCTTTGCTCCATTCCCAGACAACTAAAACCTGGTTCACAGTCATTCTCCAGAACGTATCTACGCTGTTACCCATCATAGCCATATTTCATGCTGTTTACGGCACCGGAGTGTGGGCTGATAGCTCCCTTGGGGCGCTCGGAAAAACTACTATATTCCCCTCAGTCAACGCAGGGTATGTATCCCCCTATCACATTCCCGGAATGGTTTTTCTGACACGCGAATGCCAGCGCGGATTACTTTCTAGGTTCGTATTGTCTGTCTTTTACCGATGCGTTGATCAAGAAGCTAAATGATAGACTTGTGTGTCATCGTAGGTATCCCCCTTGGGGTGCATCTCACCTTGCCAAGACGATGGGGACTCGCCGGTTTATGGGTGGGCCTGATCATCAGTCTGGGATACTCTTGCTTGATAGCCACGATCGTGCTTGTCAGGACCAAATGGAGGAACGCCGTAGGAGGGAGGAGAGAAAATGTTGAGCAGGGTGAGGTTCAACCCACGATCGAACATGGTATTTCTGTGTGATTTTATTGCCCACATGATGCGTCACTTTTTTGCTGTCACGGTCCCGCCCCATTTCCCGTATATCAACATTCTTGCCGGCTTTCGTATTATATGCAGATGTGAATCCTGTATCATTGCTTTGTCTGGACCTCTAGCACATCTATAGTACGGCAAGGTCCACCGTCAGAATAACTATCCTTTTAGAAATATCAACATATCAACTCAATGAGCGAGCTCGTATACTGATGAAGTGTAAGGTAGCATAGGAAAAAATACTTGCAAGAATAGTTGTACTTGAACAAGGGGTAGTTTTACCAAGAAGCACATTATCTACCGAAATGGACAAAAGGAACCAAAGAAGAAGAAAAATCTCACGGAGATGCTGGACTGCATACACACCGGGGATTATGACATTTTTGGGTTGCTTATAGGACATGCAAAATGACAAATGACAATATGAAATTTTCTTACTCACATTTTTCAGGTGTGAAAATTTAAAACTATTGTCAATATGGAAATGTTAAAAGAAATATGCACTTTTGTGTAATGTGTCAACCTCATGAAAATGGCAAAGAAAACAATAAATTTAAGGGGATCATAAAGTTAATATGAAACTTGAAATATCATAAATAGCTTTTCAGGCATGAAAAAGCTGAACTTTTCTACATGGAAAAATGATGAATAAAATATATGATTTCACCTCAGCTTTTCAGCAGCAAGAAAATTCCAAATTTTTGCAATACATTTCATTTCTTCCAAAACATCACATTTTTGCAATCAGAAAAGTAATTGGGTACTCCATCAGGTACTCGTTTTCTGATTGCAAAAATGTGATGTTTTGGAAGAAATGAAATGTATTGCAAAAATTTGGAATTTTCTTGCTGCTGAAAAGCTGAGG
>JBBPLO010000023.1:19513-43669 GCA_038089835.1 Retiboletus flavoniger
GCCTCATTATATGTGACCTTGTCGTACCTATCGACCGGATCAGAAGATTAGTTTGCACGGATGTATTCGGGGCATACTTTTTCAATATCTTTCGGAAGCCAGAGTAGTTGACTTCGACATACGACTTTGAAGCAGAGAAGGAGACATAGAGGTTAGTGATTCTGCGCTTGAACAAGAGACGAATGTCCCAAGCGTAGTTGGTCCTGGCAGTCCATACGGTCTCCATTGGGAGCGACGCGATGCTGTCCCTCATGTTCATAAGTCTACCAGCAATGCGTCCCATTGGCGACTTGCTGGCACTGTTGGCACGCGGTCGAGAAGAGGACGGACGGGCTTCAAGATCATGACTGATTTCGGTGGAGGAAATGCTCCAGCGATGGCCGGAGGAAGTATTCCGCGTGCTTTGCAAGACATCAACGGGGGCGCGTTGAGTACCACGTGACTCGCTGCGCGAACGGTAGCTGACAGAACTGGACTTTCTCCGACGTCGTTTCGGGGGGGATTCGTCCTCGAAATGAACATGGTCGGCGCCAATCTGCTCGTCTTCTTCTTCTTCCTCGTCTTCTTCATCTGCGTAATCATCCATGTAATGTTCACCAGCATCGAGGCCAGCTTCGTCCTGCTCGGCGACGAGGTTCTCGAGCGTTTGTAGGTCCTCGAAGAGTTCCTTCTCCTTCTCTTCGTAGAACAGGGATATCTTCTTGAGCTCCTGGTCGAGAAGCGGTATGAAGACGGCGTCAATCGACGAAAAGTCAGGCTGCTCGACGAGGGCGGTATGCTCATTGGCCTCGAGATCAACATATGAATGACTAAGGCGGTGGTGCTCCTTTTCGAGCTGGTAAATATGTCGCTTGAGGACGTCGTAGCTAGCATGCAGCCAAGGTTACGTGAATGAAACAGACGAGTAGAATTGCGACACACGCGATATACTCGTCCCACCAGTCTGCGACGGCATTGAACTTGAGGGCTGAGCTGTGATAGGTCAGTGTCATTGCGAGAATAGGGTCGCAATGGGAGATTGAGAGTTGGTCGTCGCACCTGAACTTCATTGCGAAAGCGCGTACAGAACGCGAGGTGTGCTGAGGGGATGGTCGATGCAGCGAGTGGAGGGGAATCTCCTCGAGTTGGTCGACGCGCCCGTTCCTCAGTCTCGTTGAACGTGGTATGGCCGCCAGGGACTCTGATTCGTTCAGAGGACCTTGACCAAAGTCGGGTTGTCTTCGTCGAGTCAGCAAGTACCTGTCAGTTCGTCAGACACCTGCTGATCGTGTGAGCATTTGTCAGCCTCCTAGAGACGAACACCAACTTGTTCTCGATCGAGGCTGTACCAAGACTACTATTACACTTGGACTATCTCACGCCATGTGTGTGCTGGAGGAAATGCTGGCCTTGGTAATTTAATGAGTATCCCCGCTTCCTGTGTTCCCTGTGGCGCGTCAATTTCTGATCGACCTTTCCTTCGAACACCTTATGCTGAACATGCGGCTGGCGCAGCGGGCACCACTCGACTATATAATGGCGGGCTGGGACTGCGTGGGTTAAGGCCATCATTTGAAGCTCCCTTGACCCTAGCCCATTTGTCTTACTGCTGTCGAAAATATCCATCCCCACGACCCACCGTTGCAGGTTTATATCACGCAATCAGGTTAAGTTTATCTTTGGGAAGACCCTCCAGCTTCATGGGCCACTCGTCGTCGCACCCAAAGCATCCCGATCCGCAGCCCCACGTTGAGGATCTTAATGAAGTTGAGAAGCAGCGACCTACCAATGATGCTGGCAGTCAATGGCCACCTTCATGTTTGGTTGCGCCACCTCCATATACGAGTGTTATCGCTCCCCAGATTCAAATTAATCGGGCACGACACACGAGTCCCTCTTCCGCCGCTGCCGGGTCTTCCATAACCTCTCAGAGTATGACATTACCTCCTGGCTCTCGCCGCACTCGCATATTCATGATTCATCCAGCGTTTGCCTCCTCTGACCGTCTTCGAGATATTGCCTATCTGCAAGCTCCAATGCGCCGCGAATCGAAGGAAAACGCTCTGGATATGCTCCGCGAGTACGATACAGTGATTATCATGGACGACTCGGCGTCCATGTTGCGAGATGGCCGTTGGGAGCAGGTGCGTGTTACTGTGATAGCTTTGGATACGTGGCATATCGAACGTGGTTTTCCAAAGGCTTGCGAGGCGTTGAGCGAACTTGTTCAGATAGCTGCCACCTACGACAGAGACGGCATAGACATCCATTTTCTCAATCACCCTAAATATGGTCTTAACATAAAGGCAAGCGACGATCTATTTAGCACGCTCTGATCATCTTAATGACATAATTGCACTGGAAGGATTCCAAGAATGTCCGCCAACTATTCAGGCACGTGCGACCACAAGGATTCACGCTCATCGCCAACAAGCTGGACGTCCTCGTCGGAGACTATATCGAAAAACTCGAAAAAGCCACTCGGAGGAAAAGGAAAGGGGATCCGTTGGCCCTCAAACAGATAAAGCCAGTTAACTTCATCGTTATCACTGACGGTGAACCGAGTAAGCCTTTCGTTTGCATTTTGTATAATGGACGGCGCCGACTCTGCATTTCAGCCGACGAACCATCAGATTCCATTGTTTCGCTGGCACGCCGGCTTGATCGTGGAAATTACCCTCTTGCTCAGGTGGGAGAAAGCAAGCAAAGAGTAAGGTTGTGGCGACTGATCCTAAATTAACTTGTAAAAGGTCGGGATCCAGTTCGTCCAAATAGGAGACGATGAAGGGGCAACGAAATTCCTCAAGGGACTAGACGACGACCTGAGTGGCATCCATGGTGTACGAGTGAGTTGATATATTTCCCATGCGCGATCCATGACATTGATTGCACACGTGCTAGGACATCGTTGATACCACGCCTTTCCTTGGGGCGAAGTTGTCGGCTGAGATGCTGATCAAAATCCTTTTGGGTGGTATCAACCGCCGTGTGGACAGACGTGGTGGGGGGGCAGTGATGAACTTATAGCTTTTGCCGTCACGCTTCATTTCCTTTCAGTAAGGCGATCTTCGACTGCTTGTACCTTCTCTTCTGGGTTCTTTTTTACAACATGTAACCCAAGGTTACTTCCCGCATGGTAACAGCAATATCGTATCTGTATTGTATCTCGTCATGAGCTTCAATCTTCAAGCATAAATGTGAGCATCGCAAAAGATAGCTATGACCACGCGGACTCTGGGCATTTAGTGTCGGTCCGCGAAATCTGGGAAGAGAAGGCCAACACTAGCAAACTTCAAAGCGCTGTCTCTGAGGTACCCTGCAACGGCGGTTACCATATGAAACCAATTTTGGAACCAGTGCATATATATTACAGTCTCATAAATATGGCCCCTAGTAGTGCGACAGAGCAACTTAGACTAATAACGTATGTACAAACGACGAAAGTGATACAAGCGATTCTGGGGTGTGTGAGGACAAGAACTGATCTAGCTACAGGCTGGAAAGAAGGGCGGATCGGGAGTATGGGGAATGGCAATTACCAATATCCCAGTTTGGTGCCTTTGAAACCGATTTCAACCCATCTCTCCACGCCTTGCACTTGCTGGCCTTGCGGTACCTCGAGGCCCTGGAAGCCGACATTACGGTATACCTTGCGCGCAGGCGCTAACTCGTCCGAGTTTCCCACATAAAGGACGACCCGCTCCTTCTTCTGAAGTGTGCTACCAGAAAATCAGATTAGGTCTCCAGGCGCCAATCATGAATACTCACTCTTGACAGACACGGTGTAGAAGTCGTGCTGCACAACGATGACCTCTCCAATGTGCTGCTGTAAAAACCTTCGTGACCGCTGTCACGTTGGATGATTCTCTCGTAGTGGCAAGCAGACATGCAATCTCCGGCTCTTGACCATCCTTCTGAACCATATGGACCCAAACCTGTTTATTGGTAATCAGCGTCCTGGCTTCTAACTCCGCTCCCGCATCATCAAGTGTGTAAGGTGGCTGACGAAACAAAACATATTAAAATCCATGTATTGAAAGATATGGACGGTACTCACCGAAGTCTCAGCAAACGCCTTGCATAGGGCCATGACCCCATTCAAATGGGAGTCATCCGCACGACAGAGGGTGATGACGATGTCCTCAGATTCCCGAAGTGGAAATGTGAGACTTGGAGACTTCTGGAGCGTCTCACGTGTGCAAAAAGTGAAGGTCGCGTCGTAAAACGGAGTCTCGTGAGCCTGGATGCCATGCTTTGTTCGTGTTTGTGCTTCGAAGATCCTGGAAAACTTCTCTGCCACCTTCGCAACCGAAAAGACAGAAAACACCCTTTGTGGGGGAACCAACTCCAGCAGACGACGGACAAGCGGCAACAAGGAATCGGATATATCCCTTCCGTGCTCTTCCTCCTCGTCGAGCTGGGAGGACGATTTGCAAGCGACTATGAAGATGGGATAGTCCCCCAATAGTCCTTTGGTACAGGACAACACAAACTCGACATTGTTTGTGTCATCGTGCACAACAATCCACAATTGCTCGCTAACACCTCCGCGAGGAAGCTTCGCCGCCTTGTTCGCAAATGGGAGGATGACGTTTGCGGCAGCTTCATTCTGGAACAACGCGTCCCAGACCTCCTTCGGAAGGTCAGCAGCGTGGTGGTATGCGTGAGCTTCACGAGCGGGGATGATGTTAGACATGACAGAGAAAGTTGGTGTGTGAGGATGGCCATATCCTCCCTTCGTTTTAATGTGCGAGAGATAAGACTAGAACGTAGTTAAGAACGGAAAGGGATGATATCGTTCCTAGCTCCAGAGTCGCACAGATTGAACGTTCGGCGCATCTAGTATGAGAGATGATAACGGAAGGTAAGTAACGTTGAGCGGATTCGACCTTCATGGCGCGACGGAACGTACGAGTTCTAGATTATATGAGCAACGTTAGGAGCCACGGACGAGACCGAAAAACGTCTAGTCGCACTGCAACAAGCGAACAGCACCAGGCACACCTAGAAGTTGGCAGTCGGACAACCGAACTGCACAAAAGAGGGGTTATACGAGGAACGTTAACGGCCACGGCTAAAGGACCGAAAAACGTTCAGCAGCAAGGTAACAGTCGAACAGCGACCCACTTACCCGAAAATCAGCACTCGGTTGACACGTCGACGCTAGAATAAGCATGAAGTACACCACAAAGTACCAATATGCTGCTCGATCTGCGAAGGGCCGGCAACCCTGAACTTTTGCCCAAGGTGACAACATCTTGAGATTCTTTCGTGGAAATATAACAGAGGTTACAAGGTTAAGACTGGCCCTGGAATCCAATTCCACTGGGCTAGGTTTAGGACAATCCCAAAACAATATTGCACTGGTATTCAGAGCTTGAAACTGTGCATTCCCTAGTTTTGATTCGCGTTGCGCACGGCTTACACGTTATAAGCTCTGAATCGCGCTGAACCAACGACCTTGTATGTTGAACGTTACTAGGCTGGTGGGGACGAAGATGTGACTGTTGTGTCAACGTGAACGATCTTGAAAACTTCAAGTTAGACGTCAACCACTACAACAGGAGATGGGAACGAGCCTAGCGTCTATCAATAAGCAACGAATTCCCGAAATCAGTTATTATCACTCCTTACCGCTTCGAGCTGATGAGCGCCGTGTGTGCTCGTGAGTCGTGGCAGTGGCCGGTGCTTTAAATTGTGACCGTCGGGACTGTCAAAAAGAACGATATCCTCTGAAATGATCTCCAAAGTAGCTAGTAGCTGGTCTGCGTTTGTACCCAACGAGCCGAAGGCTGAGTGAAGCATTACCCTATAAGTTCATCCTAGAGGTCCTGCCTTGAGATTTGCGGACGTTGAAGTTTCCCATCCGAATTCGGCACTCGGGCCGTAATTACTCGAATGACACGCTCTTCCCAATAAGTATTACTTCGTGCCGGGAACTTGATCGACCGCCACTCTACAAAGAGCGATATTCCCTTCCGATTCGTTGCGAACCGACTAGCTAATTTAAAGGCAGTTCCGCCCAACCTATACAACATCACTCTAATCATACAGGCAAGCAACAAACTGCTCTGTTGTCTTGAGATCACTCGGAGTGGGCATCTCAGGGTACCGGGACGTCTCCTCGCACACCATGAGGTCCACATACCTCCATGTCCTCGCTATGGTGGCTTTCACCCTAGATACATCATATGCCCATTGTCAGCGCCGGAAAGTCTATGAGCGAGGATCTTACGTTCACCGATCACGCCTCCCCGGGACATGTGAAAGCTTGGAAGGGAAGTACAATAACACGACCACCGGCATCGGATGGTGCTGACCAGCTCAACGCACCCATCCTCAAACGTTCTGATGGTTAGATATGATATAGTCGCGCCCCGGTCGTCTAACAGTCATTTGGTCCCTGGGTTCCCAAGGGGATGAGACGCGCCAATGTGTGTAATAAACAAAGTAGAGAGAGCTTCGATAAAGCAAGGGCTACGTGCAGAATAGGAATCGTGGGGCGTGTCCCCGGGCGGAGGCCTGTGCAATACACAGAGTCCGTACATATGGATCGAAAGGAGGGGACTCTTGTCAATGCACAGGAGATTGAAACAGATGCGACGTGGACGGTTGCGAGTTGCAGAGTGACCGAGTGTAGCTTGTGGTTCTAGATAGTGCACTTTACTCCTTCCATGGATATTCGAACTTGGGCTGATCTTTACGCCTCCAAAGCTTCCTCCTGAAATAGATTATGAGCGGTCGTTAACACGGGTGATGATGCAACACGAACTTCTTCTTAGTAGTCTGGTTCTCGGCAAATACCTCGGTGCAGTGTTTTGTTTTGAACTCTCGAATAAACCGAGGATCCCTTGCATGTAGAAGGTGAGAAAACGCATAACGAATGTATTAAATCTTACCAGAGCTCACTAGCTATTCCCAGGTCCTTGCAACATCGCATAAGAGCATTGCTTTTGCATCCTTCGGCGGCAGTAGGGATGCCGGAGGGGTCAAAATACTCATTCTCACCTCGGGCTATGGCCACGAGTCTACGAGGTCAAGTTGTTAGTCAAGAGGACGTGGTGCATGTTGAAGCTCCCACCGTCCCTGGCAAACGAGTGCATACTCTCTGCTGACTATCTTGGGACCCACGTTCGTCTCTGTCCTTGGAGCGAGCCCCCAGGCGCCGGGTCCAAAGGCCCTGTTCAGGATACGACGGTATTTAATTTCGGGAAGGTAAAGAAGTCCATCTTTGATGAAAGAGGTCAGGAATGTATGACAGGCACGGGGAAATTGACGCACCAGGCTTAATCTCAATGTCCATTTGGTCGATGGGTGCAAGAAGAATGTCCGCAATCTCCCTCGGGAATGCTTCTACGGATAGGCCATGGTAACTTTTCGACCAATCGTTGGCCCCACTGTCAGCCCCTGATACAAAATCACCGGGAAAGGCAATTTGAGATATGCGTTCAGACGCGGACTCGGCAGAGAGGACGCTCTCTGGAGGTACCTCATCTTCGAGTGCCTCGCGAACTCCGGTTGCATCTGCTATTGCTTCGGAGATGTCATCTTGGCTTACTGATTTGGTAGTTGTGCTGGCTGGCGCTTTTGTCACGCGCGACGTGGTTGCCGCGGAACGAGCTGGGTAGGTGCGTGTCGATGCAGCATAGGTTCTGTGATACGAAATGCCTGGACATGCACGCGAAGTACGACGTGCAGTTAGACACAGTCTAGCACTTTTTGCAACGAAAGACATGGTGCACGAGCGCGTCCGAGTTTGCTATAGTGAATGCTTGCAAGAGAAGTTCTTGACGGTGACACGGCCAAACAAGTTTAGGAAGCCCCTTGCTCAAACACGTTGCACTGCCACCTCGCCCAGCATGAACACCCCCATCTCGGCTGGTCCTGTCCGGCCTCATTCAAGCTTGAGAGTACAGAGACCATCGTCGAGCCTCTCTCAAAGACCACCTTCAAGTTTGTCTGCAGCACGACCAGCTTCGAGCGCCTCATCGTTGAGACCACACTCGCGTATCTCAACGCGCCCAAGTTCGCGCCTATCCCGTCCCACCACTCGACAATCCACACGTCTTCTACCACTATGCCAGTCGCTCGTCACCCAGGTGACCGGATTGTCGCCTGACACCGACAATGAAAACTTTCGCACTGCCGTGGATTTCGTGTCCAAAAACTTGGAATACTCGATCAAGGCTGGAGTGAGCACCGACATGACTGCAATAGATAAACACTTCAGAGGGTAGTGTGCCGGTTGATCGTCTCTGTATCCTTTTGCAGTAGGTTTATGCGTTGGTAATGTAGCCACGTTCTCAAAGCAAGCATCAACTCTCATGAAGGCCTAGCGGACGCGCTGCAGGAATCGTATCGTAAAGTGAAGCAACAGGCCAAAGAGCTCACAGATCTCGACGAGCGGATTAAAGTGACTGGTGTTTACTTTTACCAGACAGATCTCGTATGCTGATGGACATCCTACACAGTTGTCACGCCTCCCAGACCATCTCCAGTTGCTGGTACATATTCGTCCATCAGATCGCCCCTTCCTGATATATTGCGCGCGCTAGATCCTGTTGTCATCTGCTCCCAGTAACGTGACCCATGCCTATGCAGAGAGGTATAAAGACACCCAACCATCGGAATCCCCAGCACCAATAACTTGGAAAGAGATCCTCGCTGAAGAGCCATTCGAAGGACAGCACTGGGAGGGCGTATACGGCTTACCAGCTAATAGCACTGTCGAGGGATGGGAAACTCGGAGCGGTGGAAGCACGCCGTCCCTTTCACCTTGGGATGACGATGACTCTCTAGAGAGTAACGGCACACCACCCTCTTTCGATGATTTACCTCCACCTGTGACCGGAACGCCTGGAGAATTTAACTCTTATCGTTTTCATCACCAGCAGAGTCGCCTTGAATTGATTGAACGGCTCAAGGCGAACCAGTACTGGAGAGAAGATTGGAAGATTAATGTAGATGTTTCGCGGCCGTTCGATATAGGCGATCCGTCAACCCTTGGTATGCATTTTCAATCTTGATTTTCACTCTCTTATGCTTGCTAGGTGCTGCGATGCTTCGCGTTCTTGGGGAGAGAGCAACATTGGTCCTTGTTGGTCCAGAGCGAGAGGTGCGCGCGAAAAGCATTCCCTAAGACCTTTATGTCGACTATGGAGCGTTTAGAAATATATCCACGAACGCGAGGCGGTGCGCGAGGTATTGATGTGCCTCCAAGGTCGGAAGAATCTCATGATCTACACTACTTCAGATACGTTCTCTTCGGTGGTATGTGCCCGACTCTGTCAACGAGGTACACATTGAACTAACGAAATCCAAGCCTTCTCCGACAGCGCCACGTCTACTGCACTTTACATTGACAGCCCAGTCGTCGATCCTAAGTGCTTTCGCCCAGGTGGCAACTACCGTATGTCATCTACGAAAGTTTGTTTCTGCCATTTTCGAAAGTGTTTCCACCGCACATGAAATTACCCCAAGTGGAACAGCGCGGTTGCTCACTCACAATATCCGCTCAAGAACGATCGAAGCCTTCGCTGATGCCGTCGACACACAGATACAAGTATTTGATCGATGGTGCGCCGAGAAAGAGGAGGCTATTTGTCGCGCAGTAGCTGGGTGTGGTAACCCCCTTGTCGTCAGCCTTCTCAGTCTAGAGAAGGATGTTCGCGACACGTTTTCAGGGACCTTTGATGTTGTGCTGGACATCTTACATCAACTCGTCGGATATATCTGTCAATCCCACTCCAGACTTGATCGAGCTGTTTGGAACATGCCTAATATGCCTACCCAACTTTCGCCCGCGGTCATATCGGCGCTTCTGCTGGACCTTCTGCTACGGGCAACAGAGGAACAATGGTACATGGGGAATGTCTCTACCTCCAACTCTCTCGCGACTGTCTTTGCAAAGACCTCAGAACCAATCTGGTGCATAATCGGGAAGTGGCTTAAAGATGGGATGCCCGTCCGCAATGCCTGGGATTCCCCAGATGACATTCAAGCCCTCGACGAGGAGTTTTTCATCGAAGACAACGAACTTCCGCTAACGGACCCTGATCTCTGGGCGGATGGTTACGTCCTTCGGAATCCGATCGTTCTGGAGGATGGAAAGAGGAAACAGCTTGCTGTTCCGGCGTTCTTGGGACCGGTGGTTGACCATGTCTTAGGAGCCGGCAAGGCCGTTGGACTACTCCGAATGATGGGCATCCATTTCTTTTCTGGAAACGCAACGGGAGAGCAACATCCCCTTCTTAATTGGAAGACCTTTACACGGTTGTTCGAGTCCAGCGCAGCAAGCTTGAGAGATTCAGAATCATTGTCACATTTGGTATCGGAGGAGCTCTCTGCTTATTGTCTTACTGTTGGTTTGCGACTATCGCGGGTCCTCACTGAGGAATGCGAACTATCGCGCCACCTTGCGATCGTGGAAGGGCTATACTTGATGACAAGAGGAGACGTGATCAGCAACTTCACCGATATTATATTCGCCAAGGTACAATCACAACCAGCACTTCTTTCACGTGCTCCATGACATTAATTCAATGACGTTTAGATGGACAGCCAACAAGCATGGAACGACTTTCATTTCCTGAACAGTGCCTTCAAGGACATCGTCGAGTCGACCAACTCGCACTGGATCGACGCCTCCCTTATTCGACTCTCCTACAGAGGTACCAAAGCCGCTACCATCTCTGATACCGTCAAGGCTATTGACGGGCTGCTGGTCGAATACGCTCTGCCATTTCCCCTGACATATATCTTCACCCCTAGCGTCCTCCAAAGTTATTGTTCCCTCTTTGTCTTCTTGCTTCAAGTGAGAAGGGCGAAATGCGTTCTGGAGAGGATCTTGCTTCGCGGAGCGGTGACAAACGTTGGGTTAAGGTCTGAACTCAAGGTGTTCTACGCGATGCGAGGAAAGCTCTCGTGGTTCATCAGGTGAGTGGACAGTGATGCAGCGCGAACGGTTTGGCCATTATGTATTGATGATAAACTGCAGTGCCCTGTCCAATTTCCTGATCATGGATGTATGCTATCCTCCCCCGGTCCAGTAGCGTACAGGATCTGACTCGTGGCACTCGCTCAGGTGATCCATGTTCAAGTGCTCAAATTCAAATCTGCATTCAAAGAAGCCAAGTCCCTCGATGAGACAATCAAACTTCATAACGACCAGTGCGTTTCCCTTTGGCAATACCACTTACATGCCGTCCATTGACGACGACATTATCTTAGCCTTGAAACGCTCCTATGCAAATGCTTCCTCGACTCCACCGTATGTCCAGTTCTCCCCTTCCTCTGTTTTTCCACTGGTCACTGACCCCTTTCCCTTCATTGGCTAGACATCCTCGCTCTTGAAGGCGATACTAAACATTTTGGACATGTGTCTCCACTTTCGGACGTTGTTCACCACCTTTGCGGGGGACACGACGCATGACATCTCCCGTCTGTCGATCAGCATACGACGGCATCGGAGCCGTCGGCAACGACGACAGCGCAAGGATGTCATCGGATTTTCTGTGCCCCTGTCCATCGATACTGACGACGATTCGGACACGGACACGGATATGGACGTCGATGTTGAGCAAGCCGGGGGGCAGGAAATACTCGAACCGCCGCACGCTGAAGCGGACGTTTCGACGCAGTTGGAAAAGTTGTCGGGCGAGCTAGATGGGTTGGTGAGGTATGTGCGGCGTGGCGCGGAGAATCTGGCACGAGGAACGTCGGACGCTGCGTCAGCATTTGGTGTGCTCGCGTTTGCGCTCGAAGATTGGGACTCGTGACATCGATGACGGTTGTGATCGCGGGAATCAGCGTCGACGGGAGTTGTACGTTGTGAAGGTTGATCTGGAAGCGTTCGTGGCCACGTGTAGGTCGGTCCAGGACATATGAGATTGAAAGCTACACTGAAAGGGCAGCGTGCAAGCGGGCATGGGCCATTAGTACTGTAGCACCGATATTGATATGTCCACCGCATGAGCGACTCTCAGAGCCGTGCCAGCTCAAGTTGAAGTAGTTTGGGACGGAACGCTGCTTATATTATACCTATGAATTTACAGAAACATTTCCCTGAACTTTGACAGGAAATCACCCAGTATATATAGCGTGCAGCTCCCGGAGCTGGAGCTGCTGGCTGAAGATAAAAGTAGCTCGGGAAAGAAATTTCCGAACTTCGCTGCCAAGTGCCGACGATTACATAACTCGCTGGTTCTGTTATGATCCCGAAGCTCATTTGCCGGAGGCCTCTGAGATTGTGGACTCCGATACACCCACTCATCTCAAGTCATCCACCGATCTACAGTCCTAAGAACCGTCTGCGCTTCCTCTCCACGCATGTTTCAGGTGAAGAGGCATCTTTCGGAAGCTACAGCGTGATCCTTCCTGAGGAGCCCTTTGTCTGGGGTGTATCACACATCATGCCTCGCACTGTTCCGACCAGTATTGGGCTCCCAGCATATGCGCGGACAGTCGCGGAAGACAATTCTACTTCCCATCCCGCGAGAAGTGGACATCCCCAGGAGTCTTGCGAAGGTGACAGCCGAATCCAACTCGGAACCGAGGAAGAGACCAAACTTCGGGCTTCTTCCAAGCTAGCCCGCGAGGTTCGTGAGTTTTCGGGTACTCTTGTTCGAGTGAGTGTGGTTCTCAATGTTTAGTCGACGGACGGCATGATGACCCAACTCCCGTATAGCCTGGGGTAACTACAAATTCAATAGACGCAGCGATTCATGATTTCGTCATCGCCCATGGTGCTTACCCGTCTCCTTTACGCTATTCTGGATTTCCTCGATCATGCTGCACCAGCATCAACAACGTAGTCACGCACGGAATACCAGACGAGTGTGTTGGTTTTTACCATACCCTAGAGCGAAGCTAACGAGGACCAGTCGACCACTTGAAGACGGCGATATCATCAATATCGACGTCACTGTTTACCTCAACGGCTATCATGGAGATACCTCCCAAAATTTTCTCGTCGGCACTGTCGTACGCATGCATCCTTCACTTGCTGACGGTTACAGATAGGTTGGTGCCACAGGATCAGCAGGGGCGTGACCTGGTCGCGATGACCAACGCAGCCCTGCAGGCTGGCATTAACGCCTGCGGCCCCGGGCATCCCTTCAGTTCGATCGGTCGGGCTATCCATGAATTAGTACGCAACACCCCATATTCGGTATGCAATGCATTCTCGGGACATGGTATTGGCAAAACATTCCACCAACCTCCTTGGATATACCATACACGTATGCCCCTCGTTTTCTTGGAATTTCAGTTCCCCCTCCCTGATTCCTTTGACAGTGAACGAAGAACCAGGGATCATGCGTCCCGGGCATTGCTTTACGATCGAGGTATGGATCTTCGATCAACCTCACTGTCTCACTAAAGTCATGTCGCAATCCCAGCCCTGCATCGTCCAAGGACCTAACCCCCAGGTGTGGATATTCCCAGATGGATGGACAGCATCGACTGAGGCAAGCAATCCACTCTAGCTTACATAATCACGAACATCGTGGAACGCTAACAATGACGTTGCAGAACTGCGCTCGTGGCGCACAAGCCGAGCACATGGTATTGATAACAGAGACCGGCGCAGAGGTTCTAACGTTGTGAGAAGTTAGTCCACACGAAGCCAGTTACGGTCAGCTACCGCGATCCGCCTCGTCGGTATGAGAGCCGAATCAATGGGAAACACCCTGATGATGGATTTGAAGAACGGTAGTACTACGGCGGAAGACGGATCGAGGGACTTGAGACTAGCCAAGCCAAGCCATGAGATCCGTCACATTGATACATAGCAAATTGCGCGTGATTTCCAAGACAAACTCTACTGTATACAAACGGTATCACAAAACATAAATAAATACAGTCCCTGATTTAAAAGGTAACCTATGCTACACGATAGATGAACAAGCGAAGGAGGTAACGCAAGAAGCCCAAAGTATGGCTGATCTAACATGTACGGCGGGGAGAAACTCGAACTGAAAATCTGAAGTGAACAAATAATCTACCAATAACCAAGATTGGTGCCCGTAAACCCAATCTCCAACCATCTCTCTACGCCTTGTACTTGCTGACCTTGGGGCGCATTGAGGCCTTGGAAGCCAACTTTGTGGTATACTTTGCGTGCAGGTGCTAACTCGGACGAGTTCCCCACATAGAGAACGACCCACTTCTTCTTTTGTAGAATACTACCAATGAATCAGAATGCGTCTCAAAATGCACATCAGTGATAGATACTCACTCGTGACAGACACGGTGTAAAAGTCGTGCCGCACAACCACGACCCCTCCAGTGCTCTGCTGTGAACACCTTGGTGACTGCCGTCACATTGTCCGACTCTCTGGTAGTGGCAATCAAGCATGCAATCTCTGGCTCCTGATCCGCCATTTGGACCAGGTGGACCCACACCTGTTGGTTGGTGATCAACATCTTCGCTTCCAATTCTGCCCGGGCATCATCGAGTATGAAAGGGGGCTGTCGCCACAAAAGTTATTAGGATCTATGTACAAAAGAAGTAGACGGTTACCCACCGAAGTCTCGGAAAACGCCTTGCACAATGTTTTGATCTCTTTTAGATGGGACATGTCCGCACGACAGAGAGCAATGACGACATCCTCGGACTCCGGAAGAGAAGATATGGCATCAGAGGACTTTTTCAGCGTCTCGCTTGTGCAGAAGGTGAAGGTCGCGTCGTAATAAGGATCCTTGAGGGCCTGAATGCCATACTTTGGGCGTGTGTGCGCTTCAAAGATCTCGGCAAACTTCTCTGTCACCTTCGCAATCGAGAAGACGGAAAACACCCTTTGAGGAGGGACCTGCTCCAGCAGACAACGTACGAGCGGCAACAAGGAATCGGCCAAATTACGACCACCTCTTTCCTCTTGAGCGAGCTGCGCGGACGTTTTGCAAGCGACTATGAAGATCGGGTAGTTTCCCAGTGGCCCCCTGGTACAAGACAACACAAACTCGACATTGTTTGTGTCATCGTACAGAACAATCCACAATTGTTCTCTATCGTTCTTGCGAGGGAAGCTCAACGCCTTTTGCGCAAATGGGAGAATGACGTTCGCGGGTGCTTCGTTATGCAACAACGCGCGCCAGGCCTCCTTGGGAAGGTCAGCAGAATGGTAGTATGGGCGTGCTTGACGAGTGGAGACGACGTTAGCCATCACTGTGAAATGAGAAACTTAATGGTCCGGGGTCGGCCAAACCCTCCGTCTTTATATCCGGAAGAGACCAGACCAGTACATCCTTGGGATCTGAACCTAAGCACGGATAGCATTGTTCCAGACTCTGTGCAATCAGTCGAATTGAACATTGAGTCCATCCTGCACAACAATTAGATCATAATGATGTGCCGGCAACATTTATGGACCGAGTATTGTAGCCCGGCGAGTCACATAAGGGACGGACGGGTAAAGCAGCAACGTTAGGAGCCGCGGATAGGAACCGAAGACCGTCCTGTGGCACCACAGCAAGCGAAAAGACCGGACTTGCCTGGAAACCAGCAGCGAGCTAATGGCCCGACGCTACTGCATACTGCATATTGACATCTCACCTGCAAAAAGCCGTCGATCCTTGACTTGGTTAAGAACACATTCCGTTGAAAACATGTTCTGGTGAGAAACAAGTGAGAAATTACAACTGACGAACCTGATCGTTGCTATTGGAGTCTAGATCCACTGACTAGGTTCAGAACGTATCACAACAAAGTTGGCCAAGATATCAATGTTCGAAACAGTGCTAACCACGGATGTCGTGGCACTGGTTCGCGTTGTCACTTGTAGAATCTGAATGACCAACAGCCTCGAGCCACAAGCTGTGACCTCCGAATTGCGGCCACATGGGGACCCACACAATAGGTCATACAAAAACTTCTGTCGGGAAGGAAGATTCATAAACGAAAGAACGTTTACGGCACTGCCACCAAGCACAAGGAAAACCCCGTAGTCGAGTGTTAGCCATTTGCAGGATCACTCCGTAACATCAGCTGTACACTGTTCTAGACCGACCCTGATGCATGCAGAGATCGATAGATCACGCAAATGAAAAATTATTTCGAACGTTACCTCAACAGTCGTCAGTGATCCGGCACATCGGAGCTGTCCGTGTCATAGGCCCCTCTTGCCTCTAATGTCATCCGGGCCTAGCGCTAAAAGCCATGCGGCGGAAACTCAATATCGACAACGCGAACAATATCGTTTGTGTCAGTAACAGCAACTGATCATTCAATATTCAGTCCCCGGCCGCTGAGCGGGCTCAGTAGTGGTTCTACATACCCCACCTCTCATTCAACCCCGAGTCGGCGAGCTTTTCGCGAGAAAGTTATCCTTCATGGCGTCCCAAACAACCGTGGTAGCCGTTCTTCATACCTATGCCCAACCATCTGATGGGTGCATCGTCAATAGCGTACAGGTCTGATTGTGATTGTCGAACGATACGCTCCTTGCTGTTCAAACCTCAGCGTATGTGTGGATGGATCTGCCATGGACAAGCTGAGTACTTTCCCACAGGAAGTACGACTGATAGAAGGTCCAACAAGTCACAATGGATATACTTCTACCAACCAGGAGCTTGCAGTGGAGCTCGTATCAGTCAGGCATAGGTTTCCATCACAGGATGGTTCATGGATCCATGAAACTCTCTGCCGCATTCCGGTGTTCTCGCCTTAGAGTGAAGTGTTTCAAGTATAATGTACAATCTCAATCAAGATAACTTTGGATGTCTGCAGAACAGCATTGGAAAATGCTGAGACGCCGACCTGCTGGCATAGGGCGAGTACGCGTTGCAGTGGCATGGTGAAATGAACCCTGTGAGAGCCCAGTCCAACTTCCTGCGAACGATGCTCGGCATTGATTATAACCGATCCACTCTGCATTCTCTGCCCTTCCGTCGGTCTTTCGGGGTCGCGTTCTGTCCCCTCAGGCCTCTGTATGTCTGAAAAACAGCATGGTGCTTTTTTCAACGTCCCCGTCATCCAGTATTGGTAGGTCGAACCCCTGTCGTTGAACCCGTCGGCCTCGGAAATCTTATGTGTACCGAAGCCTGCCGCATACTGTTTCTAAGCCGAAGTTCCATTCCAAGCAGTGGAGCTATCGCGAGAAAAACCAGGGTTTCCGGCTGGCAGCCTCCCATCATGAATGCGAGGAAAGCGGGATCACGTTGCTCGGGTGCAAGGGTGCGTCAGCTTACCCAACTTCCATGTCACCTCCCGAGCTTTGGAAGAGGACAAACGAGGTAATTATAACGTGGTGGAACGTACATGAAAAATAGAGCATGACCTCCATCACGCAAATAGGTTTATGCATCTATCGAGATACCATCAATGTATCTGCGGTGACTGGATAGTCACAAGGATCCACATCAAACAGCCGAGAAAAACTAGGTTGGTTAGATCCGTCGCAATTTCATATTTGAACTTGTCTCCAATGAACACTAAGTCTGACTACGTCAGCCTCAAAGAAGCGAGGCGGTGGATCCGACCTACATATTGCATATGCAACAATAACAGACTTAGAGCCAGGTCTCAACTCGGAACATGTATCAAAGAAGTTTGCTAAGAAGTTGATGTGATCGAATCATGCCGTTTACCGACCCGAATGTAGTCTATCGTACGTTATCTCCGTGTAGAAGCCAAGAAACTATACTACGCCACCTGGCCGACAATCTGATAGTGATGTTCATGCAGGGGATGATAACGAGTCCCTGGAGTGATCCGCTCAGTGACTTTGCTCTCCCCGTATCGGTATGGATGGTTGTGAGATGAAGGGTCGACGTATCTGTCATCATTAACAAAATCTGAATGAGCAATTGAGGTCGAGAACGATTTCAGTATACAACATGAGAGAACAATTACGGTACTTTTCATCTACTACTTTACACAAAACGCGCAGCACGCACATCACGCCGGCACGACGATCCGCTCCGTCAAAAACCGCGACAATACCTGCGTCAGATCCTTCCCTCCCTCCGACTTCCCCGACACCTCCTCGCTCTTTGCCAGCACGGGCTTGGCACGCGTCAGTAGTGCCTGTAGATCAGCCGTCATCTCCCCAGTCATACCCCTTCTCAGCCTCTCCGCCAACGCTCTCGGCGCCCTACCCTTGTTTGCATCCAATTGTGTATTGTGACTGTGATTGTGCTCCTCTGCCTCTGCCTCTGTCGCCGCGGGGTCAAAGTCGGGCTTGGAAAGCCACATCACGAGCTGCGTAATGGCGTAGACAAGGAGCGCCTCGAGGGTTCGTCGTGCGGTGAGCGTAGCTTGGCTCACGTCGAGCGGTACATCTTTGATAGAGGTGGAGGGCACGATCGCTTGACCGGCTGGTCGGCTGACGAGACTCCGCAACACATCAAGGGTGCAGTTTGCTAGTTCTAGTAGCGTACCCAGCGATGCCGGCTCTCCGAGGACAACCTTGGAATGCTAAAATGTGGAAGCCACAGAGGTGCTCAGTAAACGGTTTGAAACAAACCAAGAAAAAGTATAACTTACAGGGACAATGAGCGCCTCGTGTAGAGGCCATTCATCCTGTTCCTTCAAGAGCACGTCATACGCCCGACTGACGCTGACGAGCGTCGACACAATGGAACTGCATAGCCTGAACATCATATGAACCAACCGCGCTGTAAGAGGGTGCTTCCGCAGATCCATCATATCCAGTTGCGACAACGATGAATCCATTGGCTCCTTCTCCATCGCGATCCGCTCTTCAGGGGTCACAGGCTCCAAAAGCCTGGCAAGGTGGTTCGGATGTGTAAGGGCGTAGTTTAGCTGCTGGAGGAAGACGAGCGCGCGCGTGGAGAATACACGAAGAACTTTCGTGACGACTGGATTGGGGTTTGTCATTGTGGACACGCTCTCCGCGACAGCATAAAACAAATTGACGGTTTGCTCCATCTCCTCCAATAAGGGTAGCGTGATGGGATCACCGATACTCCAAGATAGCGTACGGGCGATTTGTTTCCCGTAGAGCTGGATCATACCACACGCATCTGCGCTGAAGAAATGATGCTGATTTCCTAAAGCGTAGACCACCCCAGACACGATGGAAAGCATGTAGCAATATGCTTTATGTGCTGGACTGCGCTCTCCGGGTAGCTCGGGCAACGCAATGTCAATAAGACCGTCACTGATGGCTGCGCTGACGCTGTTGTTACTATATGCCGCCACCACCCCTTCGCTCGCAAACCTCTCTGCGCCGGACGGGATGCTGACGAGTGCCATGTGGAACAGGAAGATATGTGGTGAGTATAGCGGTATTCGTCGGACTCGAAGTAGGGGTAGATCAGAGAGGCCGACTATATCCGTACGGACCAGCAACTCAAGGCTAGACTTGATGACGTCCGTCTCCTGGCACCGCGTGAGCCATGGTAACGACGATGCGCCCACGTCCGACCTAGTACATTGTTCGAACACGGCAACAAGGAGTTCCATGTCGCGGTCGAGGTCCATATCAAGACGCGTCCGTGCGGAGTCGAACGTGAGGCGAAGAGCATCGACGACAAGGTTCAAGGTGGCTTCGAGGAGTCCAGTGATTTTTAAGCGTCTGGCCGCGTTGACAACCTTGGGACGGGTGGCCAGATTTCGGCATTGTCGAACGCAGAAATACAGGATCTGCAGGAGCGTCCTATGGAATGGAACAGACGCTTTACCGAGGAACGACGCAGAAGACGGTTGTGCCTCATTATGTAACAGTTCATGGACATTGGTGACGAGTGTCATGAATGACTCGACTTCGGGATCCGTATCCGTAGTAGAAAACCATGCGACCTCGAGAACCGAGAGCAGGAGACTGAGCCGTACCCCATGGATCGTCGCCATCATGTCTCCTTGTCTCCTCTCATGAGCGAGAGCTGCAGAGATGGTGGACGCTAACGCCAGCAAACTGGGCCTGGTCCCTTGTTCGACACGAATGAAGGGCAACATCTGCTTCAACAAGAATTGCCAAGCCTCAGCCATGGCTGTCTGGGCATGCGCCAGAGAAAGGTTGAGGTTGATCGACAATACTTCCTTCTCAATCGCCTTGATACCCTCCTCATCGGTGACACACTGTTGAAGTCTACTTCTCAACAGTTTCGGCGAGAACGTAAAGTTGTCACCGAATTCGCGCTGCGAGACTGGGTCTTGCGATTGAAGTTGCTCAAGCGAAAGGCCAGGGAAGCCCTGCGAGAGATGTTCGGAAAGCTTGTCATATAGAGTTGGATCATAGCAGCTAGAAGCGGATTCGAGGATAAGTTCGTTGAGTTGGTCATCACCTCTGAAGGAGGGAGTAAACTGCGTGTAGCTGAGCGGTTTCGAGAGGGGCTCCGTGGCACATTTCGGAGCTGGTTGGAGGAATATGTCCTGTCCGATGATGCGGATAGCATACGACTTCACCATGCCACGATAAGCCTGGACGGACACTGCTTGATGAAGATTAGACTGTTGTTCACCGTCGACCGCGACGAACGATTCCACGGTATAGTCTGGGTCCGGTCCGAGCTCTTCTCGAGCGATAGCCGCGATTTGATCCCAGAACTTCTTGTTTTGGCGGCCATTGTCGATCACAGATTGATGCTCGAGGCCATGCTGCCACACGACGTGGATGAAATGGAGAACGGACGCAAGAAGTGGAGGGTTGGCTTCCCAAAGATCCTTCCAGTGTCCAAGGGTCTCCGTCGCAATCTCTAGCGCGCTCTTCGATTTCTTTTTATTGTGGCCTTCCTTCTCCTTCTCCTTACCCTTGGAGCTTGGTATGATAAACTCGCCCGTGACAAGAAGCTTGGAGAGAGCGGGCTCCTTGTCTACAGCAAGGGAAATGAAACTCCAAACGGCACTTCGGAGAGAGAAGTCTTCGTATGGATGTTCTACTATGCGAACCAAGGAAGCAACTGTGGCCTCTGGGTTGGAGAGGTGACCAATGATCGTCGGAGGTGAAGGAACTGCTAACGAGAGGGAAGCACAAAGGGCATGAAGTACCCGCATGGCTTCCAGAGGAACCACGGTGCCCACGTCCCGCTCCTTTACGAACGTGGCGAGAACATCCACAGGATCTACACGGGTCCTCGCAGAGTTGGAGAAACCTGCGCCTCTAGCCACTTTTGCGCAGAGTGCTTGTTCGAGCAGCGACGGCTTGTCGTTGTTAGGGGCCACATGCTTATAATTGAGCACTAAGCGCGCAAGTTGAAGGTGCGACTCAAGCAGGTGTATCAGACGGCGGAGGTCTCCGAACCTTCTTGCATTGTAAAGCGATCCAAGGATGTTCGGGCTGGCTGCAATGGCCGATACGAGGGGATTGATCGTAGAAGTGGTAGCTTTGGAAAGGAATGTGTCAATGACGACCTGGCTCAATGTAGGGAATGGTCGACTGCTGATCGCAGGGGGTGACTGGAAAAGAATATATGCATAGAACGACGATATCCGTCTGCCGATCTCGAAACGATCTCCCAACTGAGCATATTTCCAGCCCAAGTGTTCCACCCAAATCTCGCCATGTACGAAGTTCGCGGCTCGCATGAGAACCTCCTCTTTGACTTGTCGAAGGCGCTGGTTGTCCGGTGGAATCGTGAGCACCGAGACGAAAGCTTCTTGAAGGAGCTGCTGAACGAGATTCAATAACGCGAGCGTCATGGTATATTGACCAGTGGCTCTTTCTGCAAGCAAGGCAACTGCTGCAAAACCCGAAGATTGGCTGGGACCAAAGAGTGCGGTTGCAGAACGGATATAGAGCCAAACTCGGAGAGAGTACTTGGGCAAAGTAAGCAACGCCGAGAGCACGCTCATCGCCGATGTCACGAGTTGAGTACGAGAAAAGCCACGCGTTTGGGGGCGACTGAGGGCTTCTTCGAGAATCATCGTGGTCAATTGCACCAAGTCTGCAGAGTTGTTTTCTGTTTGGCTAGCGGAATCGCCCGTTTCAAGTGACTCCAAAAGCTCCTCCGCAAGAATGGGCTTATCCTGTATGACGCTGCGGATGAGGTCGAGCGCATCCGTCGCAAGTGCTTCGTCGCCTCCCTCACCGATCTCCATCCCGACGTCCTCTAGTCTTAGGGTCAAAGGCGACGAACCAGGACCTGTTCTGCCGAAAGTCACGTCCTGGTACAAGTCCGTTGTACCCGCGTACATACTCCGGCGAGTAACGTACTCCGCGAGCACATCTAGGATAACCTTCCAGCCACTGTACTCGTGCTGCCAACATACTGCAACGAACTCTCCGCCGTCACCACTAAGAAGCCGTCCCGTGGAGCGTGGAGGTATTATCGAGCCGCCAGGTAACCGAATCGAACGGGCGTTGGTATATGTTAACCCAGGTGCTGAGGCAGAGCGTCCGTATTGAACCCTCTCATAGACTGCGTTGGGGCCTGTGCACGACGAAAGGGGGATGACGAGTGAAAAGGTCGGGAGCTTGTCCATGTAATAGAAGACATGCTGAGCGCAGATCTCCCGCTCAACTTCTTCCTCGTCCACGGACTGAGAGTATTCCGCGGACGACGCCACGCAGAGAGGATCGGTGTCGAGGAACCCGGACGCAGTCAGTGCGCGCAGAAGCCTGATGAGAGGTCCAAAGTGGATTGGGAAGCGCGACCGAGCAACATCTATGATAGCCCGTCGTGCGACGCCCTGCCGCCAATCGGACTGCCAGAACTGACGACATATACCGGCCACAGATCGACTTTCGCTTCTTCCGAACAAGGCAATCCACACCTCAACAAGCGAATCAAAATCTGGGATGAGCTCCACGGAGACCAACTCCACGACGGCCATCAGGAAACCTGAAAGGAGATCAGCCATCAGAACTTTCTCAAGCACGACTACCCACCCTTCAATACGGAGCGAAACGCGATCGCGTTGGGGTCCGTTACGGTAGAACCTGTCTTCCAAGCGACTGCAGTGACGAAGAGCGGCGAAGCCGTCAACAGGTTGTGCAACAACTTGAACAAGCCCACTTCGTTGCTTAATGCCACGCGACCCATGAGGACATGCGTTTGTTCTCGTTCTTTGCCGCGCGACGAATGCGTATGTGTTGAATCAAGGAACGAGCGGTATGAATCAGGGACCTCCTTCGTATCCATGATCTTCGCGCTTATTCGGGAAAGCACAAAAGCCCAACCCAGGTAGGTACATGCGTGCTGGTTGCTGGCATTGGAAGTCACGAGTTCATGTATTCGTTTCAGAGAGTCCGGAGAAGCAATGTAGAACGTCTTGTCTGCGGGTGTTGTCGATATTTCAATACCATCAGGCTCTGCAACCTTCTCTAGTTCCAGTATCTCGATCGTGAGGAGCACCCAGAGACCGGCAACGTCTTGGAGAATTTGCATGCCCTCCTCGTCTAAAAGAAGTGTGGAATTCTGTTGCGAGGAGCCGAGATTCGTGCTGTAAGCAGCTTCGAGCAACTTCACCACAAGCTCGCCCTCGCACGGGACATACCCCCACATCGTCCAGAAAAGTACTTCCAACATCGCCAGCTGCTCTCTAGAATTCTGCTTGGCCCAACGAGACGCAGCCCTCGGATTTTCATTAAACGTATTAGGTATGCTGTCTTGTGTCTTCCGTAGGTACTCGGCAACAAGCGAGTCGGCAAAGGCAGGACCGTCCGGGAGAATATTGGGGAGGTTCTGCGTAGCAACGGAATGTATCGGGTCAGCGGGATTCTCCTGAGCGCGGAATAGCGGGATGAGGACGCGAAGAAGGAAGAGGCGCTCGGAATAGTAGAATGGGGTGATGGCAGCAATGAGTTCCTCGACAAGACTCTTGTCCGAACTTGACCCAGAGCTTATTGACAGTCCTTCATTATATAGAAACGATCGCAGCAAAACGAACGCCTGGAGCTCGTCAATCTCGAAATGCGAACTGAGTGCAATGGAGAATTCTTTTGAGACGTCGTCTACTTGCAGGACACATCCGTCCGGGAGCGTGACTGTGCCACTCTCCACCGCCTTGCGCGACGCGGATGTTGGCTTTCCGTAAGGTCTTGAGACATCCCGAATTTGCGAAATGCGGGGTGTTATTTTTTGGGATATCTGTTCCACCGACCCTCCGTCACGGTGACCAGTGAGAAATGAGTGCAATTGTTGATATGTGCTATAACAGGAAATGCTGAGGTATAAAACCAGAGGTTCCACACATAAACTCACATGTCAATCAGCGACGAGCGCTGCGAAGACTCTGCGGACATACTGACAGAACCCTACGCGTGAGCCGCTCAC
>JBBPLO010000024.1:13461-26660 GCA_038089835.1 Retiboletus flavoniger
TGGGGTCAACGAGCAGGAAAAGTTTCAAGGACGGATTGTCTAGGATGTGAATGTTCTGGGTACCCAGATGCGAGGCAAATTCAGTCGATAAATCATAATAAATGCGTGCTCGTACAATATGCCAGTGAGAAACGTAACGCGGTGCAATGGTATAGGCACCAAAGCCAATGAGGAAAAAAGACCTATTAAAACAACGATCAAGGACACGTGTTGGTCAACCTATTCAACGGGAACTGATAACCGCCTTGGGCCCAAGTCGTTATGTTCGGATTGCTATAAGTGTTTAGATGTCTAGCAAGCACTCGAGTCAGATGGCACCGCCCAGGTCATATTGGGTGTCACCTACGAGTTGATATATGCTGCAGTTGGATAACCGGGAGGGTCGCACGTCAATGCGTTTTGTAGTCCCTCCCGTTGATATAGGCGAACATAGTCGACATACATCGCGCTAGGGAATTGAAGGGCTTGGAAATCCGCAGCCTGGAAGGAAGCTAATTAAAGAAGTAATCAGCAACTCCTTCATACCGGCACTCGAAGTCCTGCTCACGAGACATGCCCAGGTTGAAGATAATGAACTGCAGAACGTCAGCCTAATAGCATTCTGTCACTGACCAGGGAACTGACCATCGGTTCCTCAGGAATCAGTCTGGAGCTAACCTCCGAGATCGAGTCGGGCCCGACGGAGGCCGATGTTATTTTCCACGTCTGCGCACTTTCACTGTACCAAGTGATGTATCCAGTGGCCCGATTGTTAGGATTAGACCAGTACTCAAACCCATATGTCGCGTAATTTTGTCCACCATAATATTTACTATCGACGTTCGTCAGTGCAGAGAGTGCTTGTTGATAACTGGCGCCTGTGTATGAGTTCAAGACAGTGATCGCCGAATCGTTGATGGTAGTCGCCGGGGACGCGTTGTTGAACTGATATTGGTAGTTGTAAGGCGCAACTTGAAAACTCTGAGAAACTTGTCCTTGGAATGGAGACGAGTAAACATCTATTTGGGCTTCCAAAACGTCGATTTCGGGTACACCGCGGCCGACATATCCACTGCTCCTCGTTGGGCCGGGGTGGTCCTGATTGGGACATGTACATGCAGAAAGCCGCTGGCCAGGCTGGTAGCTCAGCGGGCCACCATTATTACTACCCGTGGCAGCCGCAGCTGGAGTACCATCGTAAGTTTGGTTGGGGAGTGTTCCCAAGTCACAGCTGTCATAACTGAACGGCCATGTGCCTATATGTAGAGACGGATGAATGTTTTATCGCAACAATGATAGGTATGGAATGAAGCACACACCTTCCGTTGTTCCACCATAGCCAGGACGTCCCTGTCCCACTGGTAAGATCTAACGGTCGGTCGATCTGAAAGAACATACCAAATTGCCCATAGTCCATGCACCTGTCACTGGTAAGAGGCCAACAGGGTACACAGGTAATGAGGCACTCACCAGGCCAGAACCCTGGAGCCTGAGACGATCCTGGCAGACTGAGGCTAACTTCGAGATACCCGGTGGTGAAGCACAGCTTGTTCCATGAAGTTACCATACCTGGACGACAAAGTGAGCAATGGATGAAGCCTATACAGGTCAATCACATGCCACTCATGAAGTTCAAATTGTTGATAGGTTGTTCAGTGATCGTGATTACCAGCTTTCCGTTTTGCGTTGTAACCGCCTTCAGAGACCAGCTAAAGGTTATCATGTCGCTCGATCAGTATGTCAACATACCTGCGGATCATACCACTCCAAGTCAGCCGTGGGCCTGAACGCACACCGATGTGAGCACCCAAAGCCACCTCTACGCTCGTTGGATGATAGAACTCACCAGTAGTGCAAGTTGGACGCTTCCCAAAAAGGATCATCGCCCGGCCAGAACGTTCGACCGTCCGTGTTGAATTCGTCGCTAAACACGAGTTGGTATGTATAACCATCGCTGCCGATCCGATATTGCGCGGACGAAGGCGTATCGGGATCGATGAGTCTCGGCAAGCCAGGGAGGGTTGGCACTTGGCCGGTATAGTTGATGCCACCGAGGTTATACCCGGACGATGCGCTTGTCGCTGTCGTGTAGTAATGGATGATAGGATATCCGGCGAAGAGAGTGATCAAGCCGATCACGAGGACAAATAGCGCCGAGGCGTTTGCCCATCCTCGAGTTGAAAAAACCGTGAAGGAACTGTTGAGTGCTGCATCCTGCACGGGATCAGGGTTATGGAGGGCGTCGTCCAGATCCGGATCCTTTGTATCCCACATAAACGGGGGTACCGAGGAGGAATTTGCTGTGGGTGCACCAGCCATTTTCTCTCCACCGGTCAAGGAGGAGACTTCTGAGGGTGCAGCGCTAAACCTCGAATGCTGAAAAGTAGTATCTCGGGCGGTCGAGGGGTTGTACTACACGGTCAGGAATTCAGTGAAACTGAAAAGAGGAATGAAACAAGACACACCGAATATGGACCATAGCTGCTACCAATCGCACCGGTGGCGACACCCTGGGCGATAGCGCCCCTGCCAGGCTGAAACTGGCTGCTGACAGATGATGAGCGTGCGGGCGGCCTGGAGGTTGACTGTGAGCGCTGCATGTTGGTTGGTTGAGGGCTCTGTGGGACGGAGTAATACTCCTGGGCGGTCTGTCCTGGCTTGCGCTGCATGGACGTTGAGGGGGAGGAACAGACGGAACACGGGAACGAACAGCGTCGCTAATACTGCGCCAAACGTGGTTAATCCAAACTTGGACTGAGACCGCGTCTCACGACTCTGTCCGATCCCCTTGACTTGATGGGAGCCACAGCTGAAATATTCCTCGATGCTGTACAGTACTATATGCTACATGTTCATTCGACACACCGTCCCGCTACCACTCGTTCCATCAAACACGAAAAAGTTGGCTATCGGCGCCTCCCGTGCAGCCAACGCTTTCAAAATATCTTGAGCTAACATCCCACCCACCACAGCACATACTGGGGAAAATTCGTGGGATGCCGCCGTGGACAGCGTTCTACAAAGGCCGTATCAGTATCACAACGCCTTAATGTATACCATGGCACTCACTCGATCAGCTCCCGTGGCATGGTATCAAGCACTTGTTTGTTTACATCGGATATCTCCAACAATGAATTGGCTATCGATAGAAGTTGTGGTACTTCTTCCAAGCTCTGCGCAAGCTTTCCAGCGTGGGCGTGCTGATACTCCCAGACGGCTGCGTCGTCCGTTACACGTCAGCAGTGGGAACTATATCTAAACCAACACACCCAGTATCGCATGTAAGCCAGCCGGATTAAGCTCCTTCGTCTGTCGTCTTGTCAAAGTAGACCATCGGTGGCGCAAGGCCATGTGCAAAGGTGGGTATACTGCGCTGGCTCTCAGATTGCGGGGTGCGTCACTCGGAGCGGACCGATCGCTGTACTCGATCAAGAACGAATTTAAACAAAGGACGAAAACATACTCACGGGGAAATGTAGTCGTGCTTGAGTAAGTCGCAGAAAATGTAACCCATCAGACCAAAAGTGCCACCGGCATAAAACGGTTTCCCGAAACGCCGGCAAACTTCGTTTATACGAATCTTGTGGGTCGTGGCCAGTCAGCGTGGAGACGATTCTATGAGCGCGTGACAGGTCTCACCAGTCCTTCACGATCCCAATCGGTCACACAGACAAGGTCGACGCTCCTCACCAGTGCATCAAGTGACTCCCGCTCTTTCAGCACGTCATGACTTAGCGCCTGGATGGTGACGAGCGGATTTAGACTTTCTATCCGGGTCTTGGCGGCATCCACTCTCTGTCGAATAACAACACCATCAGTCCGCTGAATGCCCACAACGCCCCAGGAGGAAAGAGAGCACCTTTCTCCCAACATCATCATCTCGGAAAAAGAAACCTGTCCCGAGATCCTCTTCGGTGACACAGTCCGTGTCGACGATAACAAGTTTTCCAATTCCGGCAAGGACAATGTTCTTGATAGCTTCGGTTGCGGTCCCTTGTAACCGGACGACTAGAATAGTCGCATTCCGCATGCTTTGCCCCCCGCGGTCAGTCTCCGGACTGCAGGTCGTACTTACACAAAAAATAGAATTCACCGTTGCTGAGCTTCGAGACCCCATAGACGTATTTGGCGATCGTAGACAGCAGCTTCGTCTGCAAGAGATGGATCCGATAGAAGAAATGGATAAGGATGCGTCCATTGTCGGAACGCGAGCCATGGTAATCCGGCGTGAACTTACCCTCTGTGATCTGGACAGGATTTGTTTTTGTGCTACCTTCATAGTCTGTCGACATGTTGGTGTGCTGTTTGCGCAAATGGTGCGGGCGCGTCAAAAACTTCGGCATTGTCATGACACGTAATCGAGCTAAACCGAACCGGCTCAGCCTAATTAGGCCTACGCTCAGTTGGTACACGAACTTTAATTGCTTCCACCGAGGTATCGTACTTGGTACACCGTTTCAGGGCAAATAATGGATATAAATATGATGCGAGTAATGATCGTGTAGCAGCACTCCACAACATTGGGAACTGGAAAGCCGGCAGAGTACAAGGGTAGAAAAGAGCGGCGAGACGTGTGCAACATGAAGTTGTTATACCATAGGTATTGCTTCCGCACTTGACGTACCATCTCTGTCGTCATCCAGGCTATTGAAGTTAAGCTCCGCGTCGGATAAGGTTCGATGAAGAAACTCACAGATAATTCCGTTCAATCTCAGACAGAATTGAAAGGAAATCCCCTAAAATTGTGATTAGCAAGTCAGTACGGTGATACGGTGAGGGATCACTTACAAAGAAATGCATGCGCACGCGCAGCGGATATAGGGGCGGTCTCCGCTTTACAGACTGCATCGAGCAACGTGGAGGCGACAAACCGTACTTTGTGGACCTGTTGAATGTCAGTTGCAGGAAAGGACCAAGCTACGAGAATCTCACCAATGAGGGTCCGTTGGTAGCAATTGACTGAATGGGTATACTAACAAGGATTTCAGCATCATACAATCTCAGCCTGCATTAGAAATCACCTGTGAAGGATATTAAGAAGATCACTTGCCACGGCTTCTCGATCTTCTGCAACCTGATGCTCCTTGATACTACCTTGCAAAGAGGTCACAAGTTCGTCACGGTATTGCTCAATGACAAATCGGACGAGTTGCTGGGGTGCGACTGATTACCAAACCATGGAACGAAGTGACAGTAAAGAAGGTTTACCTGAGTCACGTAAAGATTTGCTTGCATGACCAGAAACGGGTTCAACGCATTTGCACGGGACGCCTTGGGGTTATCGAAAAAGTCTCTTACTTCCGCGAAGGTCGCCTGCCTAAATCCCGCCCCGCCGTATTCAGCTGGGAGGTGGTCACGCTGGTGAGTCCGCTTTAAGCGCAATGGCTCCGGTGCGTGCATAAGGGCTCCTAGGATACGCGAATGCAACGACTGGATCTCCTCGAGACGAGCCGTGGCAAACTGGCCCTGGGGAGGCGATCGTTTATCTACCCTGATGCGGACCAATATTTCTCCCAGTAGGGCAAATATTCTGGATATATAATTTAGGCCGGACACGATCGCTGTCTTTCCATGTGGTTGTGGCAAGTATGCACTAGGTGTAATACTGGACATATAACGCGAGGACAATGCGGTGTTTAGCTGATGGTCATTTCGCGAAGGAAATACGCACTATTCGTCGTCAAGCTCCTTGGGGAAATGGACTGTACAGTCTTCGTCACGAAGACAGATTGGTCGTCCCAACAAAATTGACATAGATTTGTCGGCTGAACAATGAGGCATAGAGAGTTTACACTTGTCTGAAGCAAATATTATGGGTACGTACCGCCGAAAAGCAGCCAAAAAGTCCTGCGGCGGACCTCGCATTCAATGGGATCTAATCCTTCATAGGATGCTTCTTCATGCATGCGGAGGGTGACGGCGATATGGGCCGCCTCGCCAAAGGCTGCATGTTGTGTCGCCTCATGTCCCTCGCAAAAGTGGTAAATACAGTCGCTAAGGAAAATTAGATCACACCGCCAAGGGACGATAAAATCTTACAAATAGCGAATGACGACATGCATGGATGTGGGGGGATCATATGAAACGATTGTAATATGCCGGCTAGCTTCATAACATGTCTGAGCGAGCTTACGCACGACTGCGCGTTCCATGGGAAGATATGATCTCGGAACCTGTACAAGGGTGGACGCGACTGTCGACATGACTAAGGCGAAGAACAAGGGATCCCGCTCTTCCCTGAGCGAATGTAGATCGGCCATGAAGGATGGCTTGTGAACACAGGGTGTGAGTGGGTAAACGAAATCGAAGAAAAGGGCGATAATAAGAGATATGGTGTCCCTGGGAGCAATTGCTTCTAAGCGGTGCGGGCGGTAGTAATACGAAAGAGGCGGGATAGCGGTTGGAGGGAGGATAGGCAACGGTTGATGCTGTTTGTATGACCAGTTGTAGGCAGAAAAGGAGCCATAGGGTTCGGAGGGAGTGTGTTGATGAGTGTCTTCGGCCTTTCGCGAGAGGAATGAATTTGCGGTTGGTTCGCGCGAGCCGTTGAACGAAGCGTTGACGGGCGAGTAGTGGAAAGAATCTGCTGTAATAGGATAACGGGAAGGTGGTATAATTGAGGGGGTTGTTTGACTTGGTGTGAGGGATGGCTCGAGGTAGGAAGACGGGGCTGATAGTGAGAGAGGAGGGGAGACACGGGGCTGAGTCGGGCTGGCGACGGAGCGATGGGAAGAAATTGGGGATGTCGCGTCAGAGGCAGTGGGGTCGCGGGCATCTTGTTGGGAGCTTTGGGCGGCGGCAGCGGCAGCCTCTTGCAGACGACGCAAGTACCTAAGAAAGTGATGAATTGGAGGGAGAAGGTGTCTGGGGATGGAGAATGACGCACAGATTTGGCGGGCCTCTTTTCTTGGGCTGGTAGTCATAGGTGCAGGGGATACCGAGTGCGATGCAGTGTTTGCATGATCGCTTGGAATCGTCAGGATTTTCTCTGGCACAGCGAACCTTGCGGGCTCTGCAGGCATCGCAACCTAATGAATTAAGTATAAAGGGAAGGAACAATGACGTGATGCGGGGTAAACGCACTCTGATATTGCCGCCTATGGAAGAGAGAAAGGAAGGTCAGTGATGGATCTGAGAGAGAAAAAGGAAATATTGACATAGAAAGCTACAAGGGGATCAGGCAGCGAAGCGGTGGAAGGGCGAAATGACAGAATGGTGGGGGGAGGGTGATGAAAACGGCCGGAGAAACTTCGGCCTAAGTACCAGCAACGCACTTTTGCTTGCACCTGCCGTTTTCGGCAAGGGGTTCCTTTGGATTGGGATCATCGTCCGAAGGGGGCGATCCAGAATGAGTGTTCTTTTGTGCTCTAGCGACGGGCATGGGTGAGACAGGAGGGGGGCGAAGGGTGGGGAGGCGAGTGTGGTTTTGACAGCTGGGCAGGCGCGATGACAGATCCGTCGGTGCGATCACTCGGTCAAACCACGGTTTTATACCGCTTTAGGAAATACCCGATCCATCCAAGTTGCCCACGCCTGCCATCCCGTGGCAACTTCCCCATCTCGATTTGATTAATTATTTTATCCGCTAAAATTATAATATTATCTACACCTCACCCCTATCGCCAAGGGCACGCAGCATGGCCCGTCCCCGCTCCAGGTCCAGTCTCCCCTCTGCACAGTGTCGCCGCATCATATTCCCAATTGCGTGTCGTTGCCTCCTCTGCTCCTGGTCCCCCCACTCCGTCTTTCCCCGCATCATATGCGCCCAGAAGTTGAATGCCATCACAGGATCGTCCAGGTGCAGACACGCGACGATGCAACACTTCCCCACGTTCGGCGTGTGCACGGTGCTCCACTCCCCTGTCGTTCGCACAACTTCCCATGCCCGCCGGACATTAGCCTCCAGCCGCTCATCGTCCGCGCCTTCTCTGACTGCCACGCTCGCCTGGATCAGCGACACCATCGTCTTCGGCGACAGCGACACACCAGCTTCACGTGCCCGATCGAGTATTTTCGTTACCAGCTCGGCGTCTTCGTGCACGACCGCCTCATGCAGCACGGTGCCAAACGTGACCCCGTCCGGCCGCAATCCCTGATCGACCATTCGGTCTACTAATTGGCATGCCGCCCTCGGTGATTGACGTGCCATCGCGGAAAGCGCAATGTTGATGTCGTGTCGATCTGGTATCTCCCGCCGCCCGATCAAAACTCGGAACGGACGAAGTCCCTCGCCCATCTCCCCGAGCATGAAATATCCCCGCGCAAGCGCGCTAAGGTCAAAGTGATTTGCTTCCTCCAGCGGTAGTATTGACTCCCGAAACGCCCCCAGAACTTGATGGGCAAATTGGTAGTAATCGGTCTCCCTCTCCTCGTCCGGGTCTGAGCACCCGTCGTCCACACGCGACGCTCGAACCACCCTCCTCGCCCGTGTCCACGAGTTGCGCTGAGTGAATAGACTAACCACCCGGAGCATCGTTGCTGCGTTCCCGACCACAAACTCGTGTCCATAGCCCACAGAGTATCTTTCCCAAAGTGCGCGCGCTTCCGTCGCAAACCCCTGGCTAGCAGTCAGGGCGATGAAACGACCCCGATCATAGCGGGGTATGGGCTCCAACGTGCCGACAACCTGTTTAGCCAGAGAGCGTGCAAGATGCACGTCATGTTTTTGTCTGACAAGATAGGTCATTAACCACGTTAGTGTTGCGCCTTGGGGTGGTGGGTAATCCCTCATCATTTTGACTCGATGAGATTGGGTGTGGCAATAGAACAAGCGCGCAGATTCGCAGTCACCCACCCGCGATGCCCGGCTATAGAAGAGATGAATGGTCTTGATGGGAATGGTTATACCACAGCGGGGATTCACGAGATGGCACATGAGCCAAGCACATGCTTTGAACTGCACGGGAGAACACCTCTCCAGAGAGGTATGCAGTAATTCTAGTGTGAGGGATTCCAAATCCTGTTTGAGCGAATCTTGGGACTTCATGATTGAGGCGATGAACCCCACACCGCGATGATGCCAGTCCCAGTGCAGGCAAGCACGCGCCAGTGTAGACCTCACAATCACTGCGAAATCGTGCGCGAGCGGAGACGGGACCTCGGCTAGGAATGCTTCGACGGGTATATGAGCGTGATCGGAAAGGGTTTGGAAAAGCTCAAAAGCTTGGTGATATCGCTTTAACGATACGAATTTGTCGATTAATGCATATGCAAGGAAGATGGCTTCAGGGGGTCGGTATGATATGGCTTTTGCTCCCGTAGGCGGCTGAAGCGATGCGAGGTGTTTCAAGAAAGGATCAAGGACAAAATTTATCATGAAGGTCCGGTCAAGGGTGTCCGAGGTCGTATCATCTATGATAATTTTCACCACGTGCAGTGCTGCTGGTGCGGGCAAGACAACGAGTTGATCTTGGCGACGGATGATTGTGAGCAGGGATAGTGTCGTCTGTTTATCTAGTAGACTAGAATATCGGCGGGGAACGCAGAGGAGGGAGGCAGCTACCTCGGCACGCTGCTGTTCCTGAAGGAGATGGTCGTCCAGTACGTCTGCTGTAAGACTATCCACGATATTTTGAGATCCATACTTGACCGCTCCCTCTGCGAGGCAGCAAAGAACGTCTGTTGGCAGAGAGGCAGACAATGTGGGATCTTGGGCGCGTAATTCTGCGTAGGCATCAAAGGGGCCATGCTTGGATTTCTCGAACACGACCTGCTTCGCCACCGGTTTAGAATCTTTTGCCGTCTTTGGCACCGAGTAACGCGATACGCGCAACACTCTCTCCAACAGGGCTGGTCTTGGATTTGGAGGCGGGTCGTCAGATCTGATGGAGGATGGGTGTACCACAGCCTTCGGGAAACTCTCGCAAGTGACAAGATTGGCATGGCTATACCTGAGATTAAGAGACGTTCTATCACAGACATGACCTTGGACGAGTCGTTGGGGGGAAGCTGAGTTCGAGGAATGCGCTCGGAGGATTTGGCGACAAAGTAACATATGTTAGCTGGACAGGACACGCGGTCAATGGTATGTTTGTTCTTCAGGAGGAAGCTTGCTCACCGCATACCGCATGTGTGGCCGATTCTTGACAGGGAATCTCGACGCCCTGAATGAACGCGACCAAGCCTTGTACACTTTGGTCTTTCTGCGGGCGAAAATTTGGAAGAGCGGAGGGGAACTATTACAAACAAGGACAAATACACGTTACACTAAGCACTCTTGTGACTGATTTCCTTTAATCGAATCTTAGATTTACGACCGCACAGGATTGGATTGAAGACAGGCTCGCTCTTCCCCTGTAACGCAAAAGCATTGACGGGAGTGCATCTTCGCGGTGTGTTTGGTCTTCTACAACTATTAACACCATCACCTTGCAAGACTCCTGCGCATGTCGTCGCCAGGCAATTGGGTGAACCCCGACGACCCCCAATTCATCGCGGGCTTTCTACAAATTGATGCTGACAGAGGCTTTGAATGCCAAGTTACTCTTGGTGCGGTCCATCAACCAAAGCACAATCAGTCCGCGTTCACGGCCCGGCCATGCCAGCACGTTGTCTACGACCCACCCTCCGATCCTCGCACAGATGCCTCGTATGTCCAGCACCAGTCTTTATGACATTGGTCAGATCATACTTTGTAGCAATCGGTGTGCGCCTTAGCAATGGTATATAACTGTCGTACCATAGCGCTGGCTGGATGATGACGCTCAGGTGGTTGTGACTTGTTCTTTCTGAAGCGATCTGTCTCCGGAACGCGACAAGATCGCAATTCGACCGAATCCACCAAGGCTCGACGTCTTTGTGACGCAATCATGTGGAACCGGGGCTGAGAGTAAGAGTGAACCGGATCATTCTCGGTCTGATCCCCATAGGTACTTTCTCTAAGAAGGTTTCCGCAAAGGTCCCAAAAGGGTGTTCGGGCTCGTATGTCGCATTGAACGCTTGACGTCTCGGGCGGGGGTTCCTGGTGTTGGTCCCTCAGGAGGTTTCCTTTTTAGGACGATTGCACCACGTGGCTCGATGTAAACCGGTAGAGGATGCAACATGGTCGCCCTCGTCTGCTGCAATGGGTGCCGGCCAGTCGACAAGTTCACAAGCTCAAACATCTCATGCCCTTCATGTTTTACGCGTCACCCCGTCTTCTCCAGCGTCTCAAACGTCCATCGAGCCCTTCTTCGACTTCATCGTAGGTTACAACGACATCGATTCCTTTTCTGCCGGGACGGAATTGGACGCCACTGAGCTGGAACGAATCGTCGAGGAGCACGAAGGAAGTGTTCTAAACCTCCTCGTCTGGAGCAGCAAGACACGCGAAACACGAGGTTCGTCGCCTGATTCACTTGCCGTCGCAGCCCTCGAATCCACCCGCGCTTTTCCGACAGTGGTTCCCATCGTGCCATCTCGTGGATGGGCGCTCGCGCAACAGGCGACTCTTCCGCTGGAAGAGTCTGGTACCTCGCCCCAACCTTCCCTACTTGGTCTTAGCATGCGCATGTGTGAATTCGAGTCTGCGACGGACAATGTGTGGCACGTGCTTGAAGTGATGGAGGGAAGCCCCGCTGAGAGTGCTGGCCTGGTTCCGTATGGCGACTGGATAATCGGTTGGTCCGGCGGCGTCCTCAGCGCGGAAAATGATTTCTATGATGTGGTGGAAGCTGTATGGCATGCTCTACCTCGGCCGCACGTCTGCTGACCTTCACCTTTTCAGCACGTAGATAAGCCCTTGCGGGTCTATGTTTACTCCTACGATTTCGAGTATGCTTTCTGGACATCGACTTGCCTATCCGAGGCTCACGACACTTTTAGCAACCTTCGAGAGGTCGTCTTAGTTCCGAACCGTCATTGGGGTGGGGAAGGACTCCTTGGGTGTGTTTTTGGGTGCGTTCCCATTCGTCATCTCACGACGGCAGAGAAGAACGTAACCTTGTTTAGATTCGGCTATCTCCATCGTATCCCGTCTCAACCAACTGATCGCAGAGCACTCGGCGCATTACCTGAAGCTACTGACCTCGAGGATCAACAGCTCTTCGTTCCCGCTGATATCTCCACAAATACAGTTCCCTCTGGTTCTAGGTCGGCTGACCACGGTCACCTCCCACGTCATGCGTCGCCGACAGTGGCACATCCTCATCCCACGCGTGCCAGGGAGATGACCCGTCACGTCGGGCGCGATGTTCAATACACTTCGCGCCCCAGTACGCCAAGACGTTCGACTCAGACTCCAAGGCCCTCTTCTCAGCCGTCCGTTACGAGCCGCTCCCTCGGCTCTCCCCCCAACGGTGATTCGTCACCCCAATCATGATTGCGTTCGCACACTCAAAGGGTCTACACACGTCAAGGGACAGGAGGGACACCAGGTCCGTACTCGATTGCAAGCCCTAAGCATCAGCAGCTCAGTACATACAAGACTTTGCGGGTAACAGAACACGAAGATGAAGGCGATGACGAAAACGACGGATCTGATGGCAATGGCAGCGTCTCAGGGACGGACTTTGGGAGTCTCACGAGCGTTGAATAACTCCCGTCTTGGGTGGTGTTTCGAACTGGATTCCTTCGTGCATGTCCTTTCAAATCTGGTAGTGGATATCCCTCACATCAATTCAGCGTGTCACGGAAATGATGCTCTTTATCACAACGATAGAGACGTGTTTGCCCAGTGAGATAGGTGCGAAAGAAACACCAAAATTTCAAAGCCATGTCCTACATGCAAAGTTACTATGTGGTCCAAATATCTTATGTGGATTTATCTCCGTTAGATGTATACATCGTGTGATGGCAACTAGGTCTCTGGCGATTCTGCGTCGGCGAACGCCCCAGCGCGCGGATTGAATTCCAGATGGAGCGCAATGGAGGGCCACACTGAAAGATACTCCTTGAGCGCCGAATCGTGCAGTCGAACAAAAGCTACGTACCTTCTTCAAAGCCAGGGTGTCGTCCATTGCGGATCTGACGCCACACGTTGCGCATGGCGTCCGACGCTCGAATTTCGCTCCAGTGTTCCAAAAAGTAGTTCACTTGCACCTTTCTCACCTCAGCAAAAGTGGCCGAGAAGGGAGAGAACACCTCGAACGGAATGTTCTCCACAGTGAGAGACCTTTGAATGTGCTGACCAGACGGGTTAGAGCTTGACGCGTGACGAATCGAATCTCCTACCTGGTATGCCCTCTCTCTCAGCTCCAGGAGACCGAGCTCTACGGACTCAGGACCGGGTCACGGAATGTGTT
>JBBPLO010000025.1:3547-36124 GCA_038089835.1 Retiboletus flavoniger
CTGTTCGTTCCCCCGTCGCCCGGCTTCCAGAGGGAATATTCAAAGATTGGAGATCGCCCGAATTCGATTGCATAATTCAGCTAAATATTACCTGTATCTGAACTGTTTCTTTCTTCATCGTTGGACTTTTAGTTGCAGGGTTAGTTGATAAGCTGTCATAGACGCTTCTGCTGCTTTTACAGTGTCCCCCAGTGCTTGCCTTAATCTATCTAGCTTGCGAATATAATATATGCGTGATTGCGGAAGAACCTAGGTACAACATGGGGAAGTAAACCGTTAATTACTGCGAGGTTTACTGCTCCTCGCGGCAAGGTCGAATGAGACCGCATCGTCCTCCTGAGTCAACATGGTCAGGTTGCCCAGCGTGAACTTTTCCGGTCGGAGGGTATGTCCAAAGGTACGAACCACCTCCTGAGCGCGCACTTTGAGCGAGACAAACCACTCTCGACGGTGCTCCGTTCTCGGGTCATCCAACAATTGGTCGGCGACGCTCGCCAGCGCCCGGGCAAACGACGCCCGAAAATATGGATTGGCAACCGTGTCTCGGAGGAGGTCGTCAATGCCAACGTATTCCGAGAGCCAAATTGCCTGCAAACACTTGGTGTTGTCCTTGGTCTGTAGCGCGGTGCGCATGACAAAGGACATGGTCTCCACGTTTGGCGTGAGGTTCCTGCCTTCCGGCCGCTTCTGGACCCTGGGAGGGGCCTTAACCTCGGATTCATGGAAGTAATCCGTCTGGATGCCCGTCATGAGCTGGAATGACTTGATTGCGCCGTCCCAATCACCGGTGCGAAAGCAAGTCATAAGCACGAGGTGATAGGTCCGCATGTCAGGACGTAAATCGGGGATGTCGTAGATAGCATCGTTCTTCAGGCACCATTCGAGCGCGTCGATAGCTTGGGAGGACTCGTAAGGGGAGGCCAACATGGCGAGGGATGCGTGGGCGCGTAGAAGCTTATGAATGTGCAATCTCGCCACGAGCGAGCGGACGCCGGGCCGATCGTAATCAATATTGTCCATGATGAGATGCATGAAATGGACACAGAGCCTGAATTTCTGCATTGCAAAACAGACTTGAAGGGTAGCATCGAGAGTCCAGTGGTTGAGATGGGGAGAGAGTCTAAAGGGGTCTGGGTGGCCGGGTCTTGTGAGACCGAGATGGTGGGCGATGATGTCCAGCGCAAGATTCTGGTCGGCTGGTCGACCGCGGGTGAGGGCATGTATGGTCGCTGTAATGAGGCGGGAGTCAAGCTCAAAATCTGGACGCTTCTGCATGGTCTTTTCTATTTGTAGCCAGACATGTTTTGCATCCGAAGCAGCTGTATCGCGGACGGACGTAACGCCTGCGCGTTCCTGGTGGTTGATAATGGCACGGAGCATGGCTGTAAATACGAATCTATTCGGCGCGTTCGGACCATCTTGGTCCATGGCAAAGTAGACATCGAATATCTTTTGAACATCATCTGCAGCACCGAGGATGGATATGTAGATGACAAGGGGCGCGAGAGAGAGTTGTGCGATGTTATCGGGATCGTGGTGTTTGATGGACTGCGTATGCTTGAGGTAGTAATGATAAAGGGCATGCGCGTTATCGAGTTGTTTAGGGTGTTTCGACCAGTCAGAGATCTGGGAGAGACCCTTGAACATGGTCACGAATGTGGAGATGTTTGGAGAGAAACCACGGCGCTTCATCTGAATTGCAGGATGAGGGAGACTTGCGAGGAGGAGAGGTAACGGACTCACGTCAACGAAGAGCGTATACGCGAGTTGAAACTTCTTGTGAGACATGCAGAGGGAGAGCATGGTATTCCATGCGGGGACGTTCTGAGCATCTTTGGGCACGGAGCGGAGGCGCTGGACGGCCGCATCGACATTCCCATCTGCGGAGAGCTGCTTGAGCTGCAGGGCGAGGTCGTACGGCCGGAGAAGTTTTCTTGGATGAGACGCGGAGGGTAAGCGGGGACGACGAGGAGGGGAGATGCCAGTTGCAAAGGCGCGTACGAAACGGACCACACCAGGAACATGTCTGGTGAACATCAAAGGACCGTGGGTCAAACGTCTCCTCGCGACAAAATCAGAGTCCATAGCAATCATCATCTATTGCGTTGTTTTTGCCTGCTACCACACTACTGTATTACACCGTTACGGCTTGTGCAGTCTCAGATCGACCCGTCTAGCTCCCAGGACAATCACAAACAGCGACATGAACGCAGCTCCGACCGCGATCGGCTTCTTCAAGTGCGCTGACAACGGTACCTTGTACGAAACCTACACTCACTCGTCAGAAAATCGATCCAAAACACGGCATCGTTCGACGCACATATATCATGGCAGTGTGCTTGTCAGTCAAATCCTTGTATGCCAACGAGACAGCCGGACGGCCCGTCGTGTCGAGGTAGCTCACGTGCGTCGAGATCGTGCTCGACAACGCAGGGAAAGGTGTAGCGACGTCAATGTCACTGTGATACATTCATTAGGCGTCTCGTCATCTCATTGTACAAAACCGAAACTCTTACGTCGCGCCCTCGGGTAGAATGATCTTGATCTCGGCCTCGTCCACCACCGATCCAGGAATATGCGTCATGACGGGAACACCAACGATGTACCTCTGATTCGCTGCATCCCAGCTCACGGAGTCTTGGAGTGGGGTGTCGAATCCAAGAGTAAACGAATAGTTCCATCCACCCAAAAGCGGGTACCTTGGGCGCATTTCAAGAATGCTGTGTTGAATGGCCTTGCTACCCTTGGGCACAGAAGGCGTTTTGCGTAGATGGGATGTGGACACGTTCCCGTTCAAGTCATAAAAGTGCGCGTGAGTCAAGCCTGGAGGGAGGTGTAGGGTCAAACCACCAAGTATATGCGCAGACATGCGACCAAAATAGTTTTGACTCTGGTACTCGAGACGGGAAAAGTGCCCTTTGAGGCTGAACACGTTTCGCGACGATCAACAATCAGCGAACGACAGGACGATGCATACCACTTACACGGGTCCAGCATTATGGAGGTTTATCTTGTCCTCGATGTTGAGGTTGGATCCCCAGTGGCTAATCTCAGCCGAACGCTGAAGCTTCGTGACCTCGAGAACGGGGTGATCATAGTTGTAATGCACAGAGACGGGCTGTTGATACTTGGAGAGGAACTCCGCGCCCGTAGAGGAACCCACATTGTGGTAGGGTCCGTATGTGATGGTAGCGCCGGACTTGGTCACCGAAGCGTCCCCAAGGAATTCATCTACCCCCTCGGGAGTGGAATAAGAGAGAATGTCCGGGGAGGAGGACCTGTACAAGTGTTCAGTTCTGCACGGCGAGTACACGACCAAATCGAACGCACTTGACTTTAGTGCGCTGAACGAGAGTGGTGTAGGGGCTAAGGACGAATAAGTTAGTGTCATATTTCAAAAGTTGAGGGTCTGTCTGCGCTGCTTGTGCCGGGTAGGGTTGCGTTGCATGCGTCTGGGTCGTCTCGAGAACAAGATTGATCGTTCCATTGACAGCGAGCTTTCTTGGCAACGTCATAGCAAATACATGGACGTCACTTTGAATAGATTGGCGTCAAACTCTACAAGGCGCGCGTCCATACTGACGCACCTATCACGTTCACCCAGGTCAGTGATTTCGAGCGACCGCGCTTGGCCTTTGACCTTGGCTTCTATCCAACTCGTTTTTTCCCTCTCATCCTTGCCAAGGGTGACGTGGTACGCGGTTTGACCTGCCTCGAGTGCCTTGACAGCGTAAGTGGTACTGACGTGTACGAGAGAGCCGCCGAGTTCAATGGTGCGCACTATGGCTGTATTTTCGAATGCTGAGCTGGCCAAAGAAAAGGAAGGAAGCAGTGAGCTCACGAGGAGCAAGGAAAGTGTCCGCCAGCGCCGCAGCATCGTTTCGTGTGATGGTTCCGCTCAGAGGCCGACGTGTTAACTCGCGTCTCTCGGTGGCTGTGACATTTACGCGCAAAAACGCCCAAGGTATAGTATTGACTCGTAGCAATGCACTAGTATGTCTACCATTGCCATGTCGATGCTGGGTTCCGGAGAGGAACGTCCTCGCGAACAATGCCAGCTGATACTATCCTCTTCAACCTCATCTTACGCTTATCCTCTTGCTGCTGCCCAAAAGTCTGACCTGGCCGCAAGATCACGTTCAGCCGCGAATCTGGGTGTACGCGTATGCCGAATTTGCCTCGTCCACGGGGTTCAAGACGTTTGAGTTGTTTCGGCCCTTTGGTCACCCATGCCTCGGCTACGCAAACGCGTGTGTTAGCAAAAATACACATCGTTCACAGGCAAAATTTTCAGACTGAAGGGGATGCACTCACAGACGATCAACTTTGAAGAATCCATCTTCTTGTACACGCTCGCGTGAAGCTTTGCAGTAGCCAACATGCTCTTGATACGGCCACTAGCACGCTTCTCACTGAACTGCATCTGCATTATAGCATGATCGATGGGTTTCCCAGATATTTGCCTTCCAAGCATGTTCAGCTTCCTATGTGAAATCTTGAAGTTCGCCGTGGAGTATTTGTGCTGAGAATTCAAAGAAAGAATTTCTTGACGGACGCCCTTCACGTGCGGAGGAGAGACGTACCTCGTGTGCGGGATGCTTGGGTCGTTTCAGGACTTCCTTTGCTTGTGTTCTCTTGGAAGTGGACTCCTTTGCCCGCGCATCACTTGTGGGCGCTTCTTGGAACACTTCATCTTGAGCAGGGGTCGCATCCGGTCCATCTTGGTGCTTGACCGCACGTTCAGACGTTTTCTTTGGCGCCGGAGCGAATTTCTCTTGAATCCATTGCATAGGATTCCAATAGCTGGTGGTAGGAGCGATCAGGGCACGGGTGTGCATGTCGGAAAGTATGACCTACGTCCGGCGACTCTGCCAAAGTACTCCCGTGGTCTCGTGGTAGGAATAAGGTCGCAGACCTACATGGCTTTCTGTGAAACAAGTGAGCTCTGGACCGTCTGGCACTATGTTCCGGACTCACTGTGTCGGAAACTTTTCGCCAATGCATGCATGCTTGCCTGCTAAGAGACCGAGAAGTTGTGTCACGCGAGTTGTCACGCACGCGTTGGTGGTCACGCTGATGGACACGCTTTGCGGTAAACGACCACTTTGACTTGTGCTCGTCCGACCTCTTCAACGCAGAGCACGACGATGCTCACCATCGGTGCTATTCTATATGTTTCCCTTCTCTTGATAAATGCCATAGCAGTGCTCAGCGAGGACCGGTTCCTTGCACGAAGTACGTTCTGCTTCCTCCCCCCCCTTCCTCTCACTCAAGTCACCCCCCTTTTTTGCAGTCGGCTGGGCCTCGACGCAACCCCAGAACTCCAACGCTGCTTTCAACCAGTCCTATGACCAGTCCGGCTACAGTTATGCACAGCAGGATGTCGGCGTAAAAGTCCGCATAATACACCTCATCAGTGCCGTGCGGACACTCATGCGCAGTAAGCGTGTTCAAAAATACATGGAAAATGTACACCCAACACTCATGTGAACAAGTCCCATTGATAGGATTAAACCTGGTGGTCATCGTGTACGAGCTGATTCTTGGTGGCTAATCATGCACACGGTAGTCTGGCATGCAGCCGCATCGTGGACACTTCACTTCTGCACCTAACAAGCCGGGATCAGAGCACATGATCCGGCTGACGACACCGAATCTGTAGTATTGTACCTGCGCCCCCTAATCGACACTATTCAGCCGTTCATACTCCTCGTTGATTTGCCTGATGAAATCGGCAGGTGTGTGTCCACCCTGTGTTTGATGAAAATTATCTCCGTCGACACCTCAGAAATTCACGCACCTCACACTCGTACCAAGTGCCGTCACGAATACAGACTTGCCTGCCATTTATTATGATCGTACAGCTTTTTCTGTGCTTGAAGCCTCGGTCGTTATTATCAGGGCCGCAGCGACATCACTTACTCGATGCCCATCTGTATACTGTTCTGGACGCTTTCCTGTAGCAGTTTGACGCCTTCTTCCCCCTGTCCGTCGTTGCCGGTGCACAGGCTCGCTTTGTCAGTCTCCCATTCGAACCCGGCCGTCGCAGCACAGCTGACGGCTGTTTCGGGTAGCCCGATTTGATCACGGCCTTGAAAGTTCTGGCATTGAAGGAAAGGCCACCACTCTGAAGTCGGGTGGTATTTGGCAACGCACAACTCGTACACATTTCCGGCACACTCCTCCAGGCCATGCTTGCACGTTACCCCATAAGCGGGGTCTGATCGGTTTGGTCTTTTGTCGCATTAATGTGAAGAACCCTAGTGAGTCACAGGGCACGGACATACTTTGCTATGAAAGAGAGGGAGATGTCCACTTTGTCGCCAACTCTCTGCAGCACGCGGTCCCAAACCGCCTCGCAAAGCATGGCGTCTGGGCAACGAGACATTACGCCCAGGACCACTGGAACCTTGACATCCTCGGTGATGATAATTTGCGAGTTATCCTGCACTGTCAATGGATGTACAACAGCCTGCGTTGACGCACACAGACCAAGGAGCGCAAGGATGGTGAGCATGGTCGTGGTATCGTTCCAAGACGACTGCTGCTCCCGATCGGGTTAATACTCAAGAATGGCGTCATGATGATGTAAGCTTGCTATTGTGACAATGAAAACCGCCACTGGTAAAATCGCCAAGACCTCTACGTAGCGAGAGATATGTATGCGAATCTGATAATATGCATGCAGATGATGGGCGGCGCGGGTACGGAATGAAAACAATGAGGAGAGAGGCACTACCGTGCTTCTTGTGACTGAGCACTGTCCCACCACTTCCTAGCTTCAGGATCGTTGCATCGGGGGTGTGAAGTATCGACATCGAGATTGAAATGCTGTGGTGTTGATGTCAGTAAGATCGAAGGTGTAGGGTCAGGGTATAACTGACCCTCGAGGGACCTCTTTCGTATTATCTTTTCAACCGATAATTCATTGTGCACCTGGTTTCTCTGAACGCCAGGCCATCAGCGGCAGTTATTGACGGTAATGAAATTGCTTGCTTCTAACCTACCTTCACCTCGTCAGAAAACAGCTCAGCTTGTGTCTTCCTCTTAGCCTTGGCATCGCCGTCGAGCCCGTCGAGCAACTTGTGCTTCTCGCTCGTGGACTGATCCACAGCATTCACGCAATAATCCACAATTTCCGTCCTTCGCTTCCAGTTTTCTGGCGCGATCGCAAGTTAACACAACCACCCGTTGGGACAGAGAAACGAACCTGAGCAGCTTACCAACGAGTTCCTTCCATATATACGCGCAGGCCCGATCTTGTATACTGCCTTTGCTGCCAGTCCCCTCGCGATCTCGATCGCGGAACTGTGCGTTTGAGCGATTTAACCTCATCATGATGGTGTCATCGAGTGTGCGGTATTCCCTGAGAAGGTCTTCGGGGGATGAGCCACAGCCTACATGGCAGGGTCGTATACTCGCCTTTGAATAGGCTGAGATTATGACACGTCGCTGCTGAAACATGGACTAGTTGCGGTGTCAGTGATGGAGCTTGGATGGCGAGGCTCCCCAACGGTGGGGAAGACTTGGAAGGCATTTTCGACTTTGCCGGGATGCCGAGCTGCCAATCGCAGAAACCGCACATGGCTGTGCAATGACCGAAAAAGGAAGGTTCGGTGGTTCGCTCATCCCTCTACCAGAGAAGGATATTGCTGGTCAAGTCAACACTGACTCGGAGCAGTGCATCATATCCAGCATCACGGTGATCAAGAAATACGGACATTGAAACAGAGAAATCCAGCCTATCAGAAATTTTACTTTCCCTTCGGCCTGACAGCTCATTTCGGGAATGGTCGTGGCGTCTGACTGATAACAATGCGGGTTTGACGTCGGCTGTTATTTTAGAACAAGGGCTAGCAATGGTCCAGCTCATTGTTGGCAATTTCCCTCCGCTACGACAGTTCCTCACCCGAATTACCTTCTTTCCTTTGACGTTTGATCGCCATGTGTCAGATAGTTTCCGGGAGAGGCGTAGCGAGGTGCGGAAAGATACGCCAGCTCAACTTCTCTGAATCGCATCTGTTTCACTCGGAAAAGCAGTCGGATTCCTTGTCATCGTGACAACCGGTTACAATGCAAGAGCGTGGCTCATGTGCATTGCGGGTCCTTTTTTCTAGGCGGCAACTATCAGCATCAGTGCTCTCACGCGGGTGCTCGATCACCCAGAATCGGAGCTGCGGAGTATTGCGCCCTCATGCACACGCTTATGCTATGACAGAAGCAGAGTCGTGCACTCCATCACCACTGGTAAAAGGCTACAAGGGGGGATATATTGAATATTCTAGCAGTAATATGAGGGTATGTTGGAGGGAGGATGCCCCATAGATAATAATGATACGCTACAGCAGTAGCGCGAGGGTGTTACGAAGATTTAAAGATACATATCGGTCTCTGACAATACATATGAAATACCACGCATCCAAAGAAAGGGCGGGCCACGGTCGGAAGATTTACTCGTCCGAGCCACTTATAAACATGAATGGACGTACGGGATTGACAGCGGTGCCTTCTTGAGGAGACGGGCCAGCTTTGTGCTTCTTTTTAGACTGCCTTGGAACATATCCATGTTCCTCAACCATGTGACGATGCCTTCGGGCGGGATCTTTGAAGGCCATTCCGCATCCATAGCGGCAAACGTGCGGAGTGGAGCCAGTGCTAACAGGACTGGTGTATAAGCTAGTTCAGCCTCCTGATGGACTGATACGTACTGGCCATGCATATGGGTATCCAGAGACGTCTTTTGTGGGAAACCTTTCTTGCATATTTCACAGACGAAGGGCCTAAGGAATGTGAGAAACCGCTTGTTACAATTATGCTGCACTTACTTGTACCGTAAGTGTGTGGTCTCGACGTGACGTTTGACAAGTTGCTTTTTGGAGGTGTATTCGCATGTGGGCTTTTTGCGGTCTTCCGGGGTTGGCCATGTACATTGCCATTTTCTGGTGGTGCCATCGGGAGACAACGTCGGTTTCGCATATCGTTCCCACGCATCTGCATCGCTGCGCGGCGATTGACGCCGGGGGATGGGTCGGGTTACCACCTCTCCTTCGCTAGCCTCGCTAATTTGAGGGCTTCCCTCACGCGATGTTCTTAGCTGGTCATCCTCAGAAGATGTGAGGGAATGGTTCACGGACGTCGCACGCGCCAACGCGCCGGTGAAAGGCCGATTAGGCTGGACAGAAGGATGCATATCTTGCTGCCTGGAACTTTGTGGATATTGCGGATGGTGATCCTTGTCTGACGCTTGCGCCCGACTAAGAATAACTTAGTAGGTTAACATGGCGGGCATGACCGGTATACCTCATCGGCCCCACTATATTTCGGGAAGAAGCGTTGCGGACGAGCAACGCACTGTAGCAAAGGTGCATGATAAGATTGCCAAGTCGTGCAGAAACACGGACCAGCATACCTCCTATCGGGTGACGTACTACGCCGCTTCTTGGGAAGTATATTGGTGGCAGAGCGATCGTAATGTGTTAATGTCGGAGAACTGACGAAAATCGGTGAACAACCTCATTGGCGACAGCAACAAAGAACGCACGAAATGACAGGTGAATCATGTGTGCTCAACGCAGAGCTGGTTGACGCCGACCGCATGGCGTCTCTATTGTCATAGTTGACGTAAATGATGGGGGGGTGGCTCATTTGCGATGCAGCCTGAAAACCCGGCCACATGTAGGTCGCAGTAGGTGAATTAAAGACCGAAAGCGAAACCGGTCGTTGTAGACTCTCGTGATTAGTCCGCGGTTCTGTTGGTGACGTCGAGGCGATGCGGCTTCTTGTAGCCATGTCCGAGTGAGCCCAGGATCAATCACATGTGAGCAAATAATTACCTCGAGGTTGGTCTGTCTCTGGGGTTTACATGTTCCGTCGCATTCCAAGACCGTGGAGGGGGTAATCGACGGTCGTGATCGAAATTGAATCCATCACGAGAGAAAGGTGGCAAGACATGTTGCGACCTGCTGTTCGCAGCGAATATATTATGGTCACGTTCCGATCAACAGTTCACCGCGCAGAGGAGAGGAGGGAAAGATGACGCACTTTGATGGCGCCATGAGAGTGCATTCCGGGGCCTGTGGCTTCTCCATCGATTGGGGAGATCGGGGTTGGTCGGGTGTGGTTGAATGACTGGAATGCATCCTGATGTACTCCGGAGATGGTGACTTCATGTCAGGCTCTCGTCGCTCGGACGGGCGATCTGCCTGGTTCTCTTCGTGCGCTGGGGATTCAGAAGCCCTGCAAGGACATTGGATTATAAGTCACCCAGAGGCGAAGGCGTGTGGCGTCAGCATAAGCGCAATGCAGGCGGTAAGCGAGAGCAAGACGTGAAACCGACGGAGTTCGCGCTTTTCCGAACGCAGGACGAAGCATTATTGCGACGTCGCACGCGTCGTCAATCCAGTCATCATGCTGAGAGAAAAGGATAAAGGGCTATTACTTGCCATAGGTGCTTTTTAGCCTTGTCAAAACGTTCCTCGGCTCCGGAAGCTGGTAGGGACGGTGGTGAAGCCATAGTGAATGGCAGGGAGGACAGGGGAAGGTGAAACGACGTTCAGATGTCGCTTGAACGGGGGGAAGGGATTTAAAGGAACAAAATGGGCCTATTTTCCGGTGGAGATTATGCACATAGATACACTACGCGATTAGCACTAAATCGAGTTTTCCCAGTGAACGAAACATGAATCTGGTCGGAGATCTGAAATTGTTCATCGGGCGTCTGGTCTCGATGCTCGCGGGATATAGCGCGAACCAAGCCCTTAACCTGAAAAGTACACAGTCCGAATGTGGGAAAGTAGACGGGGCAAAGCGTGTCAGACAAATGCGATAGGTAGGTGGGTCCGAGGGCCATGTCGATTAAATGACAACCGAAATATCTTACGTACGCAGAACCGACCACTGACCACAAGGCACCTGTCAGAACAACGCGAGGAACAGCTGATGCATTGAAGTGACGGACCTAATTGGCGCACTTTGCATTTTGGTCGACTTTGTCAACTCCGCAAGGGCACGGATTTGCGACCGGGTCTCAGAGGCTAAACGGACTCGTTGGTTCATAGACACGTTGACAGCTGTATGTGGATTACACAACAGAACTACAACGAATTTGGGAGTTCTACATTTCCGACGGTTGATAACCAATAGCCTGTAGAACAAAGTAAGGTTAACGATTTTGAGACAAACGGTAGAATCAAAAAGGGAAGAAGCTGTGTTGGACCAATGACGGTTGGAAGACTTACCTAAAATAATAAGCATCCGCATCACCATTCAGTGTTGTTCATTGTCAGAGCCCGACTCGAGCAAGAAGAGCTGTGTGGAGCGCGTGTTGGTGGAATCTTCTTCGCATTGATGCGAATTCATTTCCGTTTCAGAAGGAAACCAGGAGCGGGTTGGTGTCACCTCCCTGATCCGTCCAGATCGCCGTAGGGGTTTCATAGGCCTATCCACATCCATGACATCGCCACTCAGTTCGGCCGCTGAATGTGCTCGATCTTGAGATGGGGAAGAGATGGAGAACGGTGAGATCGACTGGTCGTCATCGTGGTGAGGATCTGGGTACGGGCGTTTACGCTTTGAGGGGGAAGGGAGGGGAGAATAAGTGCCAGATAGGGAGGGGAATATTTGACGATTGTTTTCGTGCGCGGAAGGTGGGTAATCAGCAATGCCGGTTAAAGATGGAGGTGCCTGTTTCAAGTGTGACGGAGGCGGTGAGTTCAGGTATCCTTCAGTGACGGCTAAAAGACACGTCAAAAAGGATGTGAGCCGCACTGGAAGCGGGGATACGTGGAGACACGAAACAGACTCTTTCGGGCGCGCATGGAGGCGGCGCGAATGCTGGCCGCCAAGTCTCCGGCGGATGTACTGGAATGGGGAGGTTTAATGAAATAGGAGTGTAGCAGAATTGCACGCGGCTCACGCGTCGCTGGCCTGAAACTGTGAAGCAGATCTGGTCGCACGCTCGTCGTCTGTTAGTATACGTTTCACGGGCGAGGGTTGCATGTCTCATCTCAGAGTCATACGCGATCAAAAAAGTGTGAATCACGTGATGCTATGAGGTAGAAACGTTTTGCAATGTCTCCCGCATGAAATTCCCAAATTAGGAACACGGCGAGGGAACCTCCGTCGTCGTCGTCGTCGTCGTCGTCCTGCATTCTTCTCGAGCGTCCCTCTGAGCTATGCTCCCCCTCCCCCCCCCCCCCCTCCTCCTCCTCCTCCTCCCCACCAATGTCGCAGCACAGGGCATCCTCACCAACATGCCCGTCCCGCCCCTCCAGTGGCTCAACATCACCGGCCTCCTCCAAGGCACACCCGCTCCAGCACTCAAGTATCCCTCCATCGGATACGACGACAACTCACGCAACCTCGTCATCTTTGGCGGCGAATCAGAAAGCGGCATCCCCACCTCCCAGACTACCCTGTCCGTCCCCGTCCGTCCCTCTTCTTCTCACCCGCTCACCTTGTTCCCAGCATCGATTTCAACACCAACTCTTGGTCCCAGCCCTCCCCACAGCCCGATCTGCCCATGACTCCCCCTCCCGCCAGGTACATGGCCCTCGGCGGCGATGACTTCTCCTCCAGCTAGTCCGTCTCCCGCTCCTTTTCCTCCCCGTCCCTTCTCATCTCCTTTGCAGTCGCCGCGCCCATCTTCTCCTCGGCGGAAAAGACAGCAATGGCCAGCCGCTGAACGATGTCTGGGTTCGTCCACGCTCTCCCCCTTTCCCTTTTCCGCTCACGCCACACCCAGGAGTACGACTATCTCAACCAATTCTGGTCAGAGGTGACCGTCTCCCCCGGTGCACCTCCTCCTCCCCGGTGGAGCGCATCAGGTGGCAGAGACTATCGCACAGCCGCCGACCAGAATTCCACAAACACCACATTTTACATGTCCGGTGGTACAGATGGTCACTCAATGTTTTCCCTCGACGAGGTCTGGCAGTTCGAAATTACCGGCACACTCTCTTCCAATCTCGCCACGAACCAGACCTTTGGCAGTTGGTCCAACTCAAATATCAGTGGTACTCCCGGTTTCAGCGTCAACCAAGCTTCCGCCGTCCTGGGATCCTCCGTCGTCTCTGTCAGCGGTTGCAATACCACTGCCGACTCCAGTGATACTTGTGCAGAACCCAGCACCCGCGTTGTCAACGCAGGTCTTTCTTCTCTGATGATACCTCCTGCCTGTCCGGCCCCCCGCTATGGGGGCGCATTGGTCTTCAATCCTTCCGCAGCTTCCTCCTCCTTTAGTTCCCAGGTTTTTCTCGTCCTCGGCACTTTTGATTCTTCCTACTGGGACGATCAAGGCGGCCTTCAACGTGGTGAAGTTGCAGTCTTGGACACCAGCACTGGAGATTGGAGCAGAATCCTTCCCGCAGGTGACCCGGGAACATCCGGCATACCGACCTACCCCGCTCCTCGTGAAGGTGCAGCCGCTTATTCGTTCAGTGAAACTCTTATCGGCAGTAATCGCCAAGGAGCCGCAGATACCATCGTCTTTGGTGGCGAAGATGAGAATGGTAATTACCTTGCTGAAGTTTGGATCCTCAGAGCTTACAACGGAGTCGTCTCCTCCTCTAATTCTTCCTGGGGTGGACCCTCTGGGCAGCTCCAAACCGGGGTCAATGCCAATGGCGCAGGCGTCACCATTCAATACATGACCCAGTGCGCATCCCAGCTTCGGTCACTGCCAACGACGACCTCGTCAGGCACACCTACTTCCACTACCACGGGTACCGCCACTTCCACTTCCACCACCACCCACTTGTTCGAACCATATGATGTTTCCTTTGCGCACAAGCTTGCCGCCCCCCTTTCCATCGCCCTCCTCCTTCCCGTGATCCTCCTCGCCCGATTAGCACTTCCGCCAGCAAAGGTCACGCATCCAACTGACCGTAAACACCCCCTTGTCTATCTAGCGTCGGTTATTGCTATCTTGGCATACGGCTTGGGACTCGCCGGCCTTGTGACGTCCTTCACTTCCGTCCGATCTACGATAGCCGTCACAAAACGCAGTGTCTCGAGCCCCTATCTGCGGACGGGACACGGTATAGCGGGACTAATACTAGTCGTTGCATTATACGTGGTCGTACCTTTTCTCTATCTTCTGTTATTCTTTCGATCAGAACGACGTCGCGCTCAAAAGGAAGTCGTTGACCGCTCTGAGGCCGCTCCATCTCGCGCCAATTCGGTGGACACGGCAGAAAAGCTGGCATCAAGTCCTGCTCCACAGCAAACACAGTACCCACCTTCACCTCCTGCCTCACCACGAGCGCGTTTGCATTCATGGGGTGGCTCCAGTTTTTGGCTTGGTCGCCGGAGCCGGGAAGGCAGGGCCTCGATCGACAGTGAATCAATGCATTCCGCTGGACCTCAGCGAGCCTTTGAGGTAGTTAACCGCCCTGCACGCATCCGTAGGGCCAGCACCAATGGCCTCGCGTATCCAAATATCGAGATTTATCAGCGTGTGCCAGTGGCACCTCGTAGTTTAGGTGATGTCGATTGGCTTGATCGGCGGCGCAGTCTAAATGCAGTGGTATGCATGATCTTTCATGTCGCTTGAGCGCTTGACGATGCTGACTTCATACTGTTTCTCTTCTCCCTGCCTCCCCGATATCCGTATCAACGATGGCCATCAAATGAACAGAACGAGCTCGATTACGTTGTCAGCCACGGCAGAACACAGGGGCATTCGAATGGCTCGACACCTAATACAACGGACATGCTTAGTACTCGCGCATTGATGCCAGCGCCTCCATTTCCCCGTACTACGTACGAGCTTCCACCCCCTTTCGAGCTCTCGCTCCGTATTTTCTTTCACATGCTCGTTCTTGCACTTTGCGTTCTATCTCTCGTTGCTCTCTGGTACCGTGCCCCTATGTCTCTGTTTGCTGTATTCCTCCTCTGGACCGTCATTTTTTACATATCACTCCTTGCGCTTGCTTGGCATGGACGTCCCGGCAAATCTCTCTTGTCTACCTTGGCTGCGTGTGTTCGCAGCCCTCTCCCTCAGCCCGCCCCCTCCCCGGGCACACCAACCTCGCGCCCGCTCTCCATGACAGGCACGGATCAATTCCCTTTCCCGACCGACGCTCGTGGACCATACCTGCACCAACCCCCTTACCGCACGACCGGTCATGACGACGTCTCTACAAGCCAGGGTCCTCGTTCCGTCGACACAGATGACGACGACGACGATGTCGACGAAGACACTAGACAACGACGGATGGAGGAGGAAATGGGAAGGCGAGAGGTCTCGATTGTCACAGTCCCGAAACGCAGATTGTGGATTACGAATCCTTCATGATCACCCTGTTCCTTCACCCCTCCCCCTTCTTTATCCCATACATGCTCAATACTGACTACAATCACGATGAGACCGAGATCGAAAGTTTTACGTTTCCTCCCCTTCTTTTATTAATGTTTTGCTGCCGAGTCGTGTTTCGTCGTTTGCAAGCTCATCCTCCGCCCATCCCCGAGCCCATATCCCTCCCATCCGTGCATCGTATTATAACCTTTGCAGCAACTTAGTAATCACCTTCATTCATGGATTCATGTCGCATTGTTTCGGTCCATTTCGAGTAGATCTACCCGGACATTCCATCTCGAGTTGTACCGATGTATTCCTGTATACCAAGGACATTAAAGGAGTGACTTATTTCTAATGTTTTCTCATCTAGAGGGGGAAAAGAACCCAGTTGAGTGTCATGAGGGGCGTGAGTGCTAGAACGAATGGTGCGAAAGGAAACGGAAACGGAAAGGAGAGGGTGGGGTGTATGTATAAATAAGTAAACGGCGACGAGTCCGGTTTCTTACAACTTACAAAGTGACCAATAAGATAAAAAGTTTATTGTTCGCCCTCAACAGCGACGTCGTGTCGCCATCTATCCACGCGCCCATACTTGGCAGCGTCATGCACTGGAGGAGGAGAAGGAGGCATAGGGATGCCCGTCACAGGGTGAACACCCATGCCCATGTTTATGGGCGGTCCGAAAAACCCAGAGCCCATCATCGCAGGAGCACCGAAATAGAAACTGTTGTGCATCTGCGCTTGCATCATCATTTGCTGTTGTTGTTGTTGTTGCAACTGGGCGAGCATCTGGTACTGCGTCTTGCGCTGTTGCTCGGGATGGAGTGCAAGTGGCTTGTCGTCGTCTTCGTCCCCAGTGTCCCCACTCGTGAATGGAAGAGAGGCATGAGAAGCCATGGCAGGAAGACGGGAGGCACGGAGACCGAGTGGCTGCTCGTCGTCGTCGTCGTCATTTGTCAATGGCCGTTCGCCAGAGACATTGTCAAAGCCGAAATTGGGTAGCGATAGCTTCGACTGACTGAGCGAGATCTTCGTTTCACTGAGCACCGCCGCGAGAGGCATATCCTCGTCTTCTTCGTCATCCACGAGCCTCGGAGGCGGAAACTGCGTCGCCCGCTTGGCAATCCGTTCGGCGGCCGCAGTCAAGGGAAGATCCTCCTCGCTATCTTCGTCTTCACCCCCGTTTGGTAGTGGTTCTGTTAGAGCAGCAGGAGACCTAACGTAGCGAGGTCCAGTGCCAGTCGTGCGTCTTGGTTCTTGATCCTCATCAGACGATTCTGCTACCCAGTTATCTGCCGCTCTATCGGTGATGCGACCAAGAGACTGCCCCAAAGGAAGGTCGTCATCGTCGTCGCTTTCACTTTCGCTTGGCATATCATCGTCTGCTGCTGGTGCGGGCCGAAGAATGGGCTTCCGAATGGCTGGAAGCATAGGAGGTTCGGATGACACGTGAGACTCTGAAACATCCTGAGGATCCGCGTCCGGTTGTGGCGGCGACGATTCTGTTTCTTGCAATTTCGACTTGCCCTTCTTCTTTTTCTTCTTCCGCTGACGTCGCTCCGTGCCCTCTCGCTCGCGTTTCCTATGCTCCTCGAGCTCAGCCCGTTCCTGAGCCTCGATCTCCTTGAGCTTCTGCAACTCACGATCCCACAGCATGTCGACGCCAAAGACGGAGCGGCTCTGCGGGAGATCCCCGGTAGAAGCTGAGGCTCCAAGGATACCGCCCTTTGAGTCAAGGAGGGGTTTGGCAGTGGAGTTTCGTTGCATGATTGCTGATGCTCGGTTATTGGAATTTGGTGTTGGGCCAAGTGAATCTGGGTCAATCAAGGTGCTTGAACGTCTCATCTGTCCACGGGCCATCATAGAAGGTCGGCTATCACCCTGGAATGTACTGTAATAAAAGAGACAGTCAGCCTCATAACACCGCCATCAACGATGTCGGGCATACCGAGCCTTCTGTTTCATCTCCAGTTTCCGGTGTTCAAGATTGTCGATCAAGCTCCGACCATACAATTTACCAGCAGGTCGCCTGATCTCCAATTCCGTGGGCGACACAGGAGGTAAGGGAACAGTGGAAGGCACCGGTGACTCTTCTTCTTCCATATCAAACTGAGCTTGTTCTCCATCTTTGAGCGCACGAGGAAAATGACGATCGATATCCGAGTAGGCAATATCCCTCTGCCCACCGACGACCAGCGTGTTTCGGAAAGCAAGTTGGGATACCGAAAGGCTAGCACGAGGGTTCGGGGTGAAAGAGTTGGAAGCAACGGGTACAGGCAAGCGGGAAGATCGGGCACCCGGGGGAAGAGGGGGACCATCAGAAGATACTTGGAAACCGCTACGCGGTCTCAGCGCGGACTGAGGCGGCTGAGCAGGGACAGTACTCTGTAAGGGACTTGGCATGACAAGAACTTTCGGCCGGAGTAGCTCTAACGTCGAGAGTGGTCGATCACGTCGTGACTCGGCATCCACTTCGTTTTCAATAAGCATACGTGTGCCCATGGAGTTCACGGACAAGGTCCGACCGTGCACCTTGGGATCAAAGCGAGAGGAACGCGAGGGAGAAGGAGGGCGGATGGAAAAAACGTTGTCGTCTGCGAGCACGTTCATAGATGCCATGGTCCCCATCGATCCATTCGACATGGTCCGATCTCGATTCGCCTTCGGGTCAAAGCGAGAAGTACGATCTGGAGAGGGAGGTCGAATAGCAAATGGATTGATATTTTCATCATCAGGCACATCGTTTAGCAAAGCCTTTGAACCTAGGCTTGCATTAGATTGTGTGCGTGCGTGAGCTGTCTGCAAGTCTAAGCGTGATGAACGGGACCCTGGCCTTAGAATTTCCTCTGGACCAGGAGATGACCGCCCTGAAACGGAGACAGAAGGGAAAGGGACGGAATGAAGAGGTGGTTGAACAGGGAGAGTCTCGATCAGTACATGAGTAGAAGCACGACGCCGTTGAAGTGGTGGTAGCGGTGACTGGTCGAAGTCTGCCGAAGACCGCACACGCCCAAGACTGTCGGGTCCACTTCCAGCATCCAAAAATGCGCCGCCTGCGCCGAAATCATTCAGGGTCCCAACACTCATGGAGCGCGTATTTCTGCTGTGTGGAGTGTCGCCGGCGACACTGTGCGCAGTACGCACCGGAAATTTGACGTGAGGATTGGGAAGTATCTCTGATTTTGCCCTCCCTTTGCCCTTCCCTTTTGCCTTGTCCTTTTCCATGAAAACGTCAAGTCCCCATGAGGTGAGGTCAACTTCTACACCATCCTCCTCGACCGACTCATCCTCCTCATCTGCGTTCCCGAAAGGGTTGCGGAGGGCGTCGATTGACGCCTTCGATTTTCTGTTCGGTGGATCACTTCCGACCTCGCTTGGAACTTGAACACCAAGATAGTCGGTGCTCCTGCGGGACTTGCTCAAGGGGTGATGGCGACGGAGGTGGGCAAAGATGGCACTCTCATGAGCGGAGCGGTAGGGTGCATCGAGATTGTCTGGATCATTATCGTATTCTGGATGTATGATGGTAATGATTCGAGCGCGGTCTTTCCAAGACAGGTTTGAGAACTCACCAAGTAGGGCTGCGGCGAGCTGGAGACGGGAGAAGGCAGCAGGCTTGGATGGCATAGTAAGCCCGGTCGAGCTGTGTGGTGAAAGCAGCGGTTGGTCAAGTTTCAGCGCTTCAGCACCCACACCGCCAAAGAGAGAGGTGACGGTGTGAATGTACCGGCGGGACTATGATCCCCGGTTCGGTGGATCACTCATTTCAACTCGAACCGTTACATTTTGCCATGGACTACATCATAGTTCGTCGTGCGCAACAACTACGTTCCCCTCGTCGTCAATCTCCTCCACCTCCAGTTGGAATCCCTCATCGTTGACGAACGCATCCCATGTCTTTGCATCTTCTTCGTACCTCAAGACCTCCTCGGGAAGCGACGGATCAACAGGCGGCGCAGGTTTCACAGTACTGTCTGTTGGCGCAGTCTCGGACACACCCAACGATCGTCTCAGGACACGATCTACCCGAGTCAGAAATCTGATGTGCCGTTTTGTCAGTAAGCAGCAAGTGTGTGATCGGCCGAAAACATACAGGTTCGAGTCGGCTACATCAAAACCAGAGCGGACCAGTGCTCCGTCGACAAGAATCGCGGCAACCTCCTGAAGCTCGGCCTCAAGGTCCGCATCCCTCAATACACCATCTACCTCTAGTTGTTCGACCCGGTGGAGCAACCCCTCAATCAGAGGCGAGCGAGGGTTAATCTCAAGCACTTTCTGTTTCTTCATCATTTCTTGCATGGCATCGTTCTTGGCACCTTTGTTTGTGGCGCTCATCAGCTTTTGGACGTTGGCCGTGAAGCCAAAGCTGTCCGCTACAATGGCGCATGGGCTCGTCACAAGCCTATCAGAGATAACGACTGTGTCTCGCGGTCAGCTTGGGTGGATCCTTCAGTGCGAGGGTAGAAAAATTCTTGCCGTCTCTCGCATTCTCGCCAACCTGGACCTTTAGCCAGCTGAGCAAAGGCGCAAACTTCTCCGTCAGAGTTTCCATGTTTTCCGCTTCTTCCTCGGAATCTGTAGGGAATCTTATTCATTGCTGAATAGTGCATCGAAATTAATGCCTACCGTCTCCAAACTTCAGACCAGCCTTCGCGACGTCTTGGAATTGAATGCCCCTGTGAATAATTAGTGTTCAGTACGCACCGGTGATAACATAACCTACTTCCAGCTCTGCAGACTATGTATCAAGATCTCGTCCAAAGGCTCATTCAACAGGAAAACCTCGTAGCCTCTGGCATGGAGCTTCTCCACAAAAACACTGCCTGCAAGGTGCTCGGCAGATTTACCCATGTCAGCAAGGTAGAAGATCTGGTTCTGGCCTTGTTTCTTATTACTGACATACTTCAGAGTTTTGTGTGGGTCAGTCCTAGAGCTCTCATCTTACACCACGACTCACTTACATCATCGAAGGAGGTATCATTTCTCTGGTTGGTCGTGTAACGCGTTAGAGCCGCGATTCTCTCGCGGTTCTTGCTATCATCCGCTGCGCCAAGCTTGAGAACGGTGTTATATACTCCACTGATCTCATGGAACTTCTCCGAATCTTCTTCGGCGATCTTTCCAAAGAGCTGAAGGAGGCGACGAATGATGAGGTTCTTGATCTTTTTGAGGAATGCACTAGATTGCAACGTCTCGCGAGATACGTTTAGAGGAAGATCCTCAGCTACACACGAATTGAGGCATTCAGTCACACTGTCGTGAGATAGCCGCAGCCCCCTACCGTCAACTATGACCCTAACCCAGCTAGCCCACTTAGGTAGAGCATATTCACCGAGATCGGAAGTGATGAATACGTGCTTCACAAATAGTTTGACATCGTTGGTGGTTGCATCAACTGGTTGGTTGAAGAAATCATTTGGTCTAGAGTGTGTCAATGGTAAAGTTTCCGTGCTCAGGCTTCCAACTCACAAGTGAGAAGGAATATAAATGAGTGCGCGGAAGGAGACGCCATCCCCTGAATCCCCGGCGAAGTGAGTCCATGTCAGAGGCTTTTGAAAGTCCTTGAACGTGGCTTGGTACAACAATTCATACTCTTCGTTCGTGACATTTTTGGGATCCCTGATATCCGTGAACTTAATCACGAGTTCCTTGCATTCAGACCGGAAGGGACGTACCGCATCCAAAGAGGAGGCTGAGAGTTCATGTGCTCCCACAGGCCGACCATAACCTTCTTTGTCTTGGGTTCAACGGGTTCAGATGGTTTCTCCTCCTCGACCACAGCCTCCTCTCCGTCATCTGTTGTCTCAGAATGATTCTCTGGTGTTTCTTCTTTTTCTCCTATGGGAACTTCCTGCTCGACTTCGTTCCAAAGATAGATGGGAAAAGAGGTAGAGAAGGCCGAATGTTGATTACTTTCATGAGTTTCAGTTTGATGACGTACATCGCAGTTGCAAGGAGACATACGTACATGAGTTTCATCAGGTTGGAAGGGACCAAATAATGTTTCGCGTCAGTCTTCAATTCAAGAGTAATTTCGGTGCCGTGTCCGAGGGTATTTCCGCGGGGATCAAGATATACCTCAAAACTACCTTCGTCGGCAGAGGAACTAAAGATATTCTGTGTGGGGTTGGGATACTTGGAGGACTTTGGAGGGATAGATGCAACAGTGACTTTATCTGCGACAAGGAAACTAGAAACGGTGGTTAAAACACTCGGTCTTCGAACGTCGCGGAGAAAGTGTAAAGTGATAGGTACCTGCTGTAGAATCCGACACCAAAGGCACCGATCAGGTTACCAGAGCTGGTAATATCTATGCTGTCCGCTTTGGCGAGGAACTCCGAAGTCCCCGATTTCGCGAGCGTTCCCTGAGTACAACCTGAGCATATTGGTCGCCAACACCACCCGTCAGCGTACCAAATTGCTTGTCAGTTCCTCCCCGCTCATTCCAATACCAGTATCTGGGTCTATCAGTTTCACTCAGAAGACGACTGGAAAGACGCGTACCAGTGATGATAATGCGACCACCAATACCATCTTCGTTCCCTACAGCCTGGATGGTTACGTTCAATGGGGAAACACCATCGTAGATGTCTCTCTCCGTAAGAGCGGTCAGGCGGAACTTCTCAAGAGCATCGTTAGCATTGGAAATCAGCTCTCGGACGAAAACATCTCTAGAGTTGCAAGTTCAGACCCAATATGCAAGGAAGGAAAGAAGATCCAATACCTGTTCGAGTAAAGGCTGAAGAGCACATGAGACGCTATTATAGGATAAGACAAAGGGATGCTCACCTGTTGATGACTATCTTGCGAAGACGCGCTACATCACTCTGCGCATAGATATTGAATATTGGGTACGAGAGGCTTGCGAGACGCGCACCTGGTATTCGTGTTTAATTCTTGGGATATCACTGGCATCTTCTTCCTGGGCTAGTGTATGGGAAGTGAAGACGGAGAGGGCCAGAACCAACGAGCGGAGCAGACGCATCGCTGAGATACCAGAAGAAGACAAGCAGCAGGGACACGTATGCAACGCGAAACACAGTCGACCTTGTGAAGCTTCTTGAAAGACTTTCCCGAGTTCTTCAACTGACGTGTCACATGTCATGTGACTGATTTTACTTATCACGTGCTAGATGCGCGCTCGGTGCACCTCTTATCTCGGGTTCATGTTCACGCTACCGCCCAAACCCCGAAGTTGGAGCCGCATCCTCTACATTCTTAGCACCTCTCCAAGATGATTGATTTACCTCCTTTCACCATCGAACTATTAAGGTACGTATACCTGTCTGCGAAACTTCGAGGCATAGATCATGACTGCATCGTAATTACTACGTGCCTTGCACCGACCCCCTCTGCGGGCATCATCAAACATGAACAGATAACTTGGGCGCAGATAGACCGCCCAAGTAGTCCTGTCGCATAAATCGTGGAAGACGATGAGCAAGGAATACAGGATAAACAGGGGAAACAACACACTCGAATCCATCTCTCCCTCTGCTCTGGGACATGCTCAAACATGATATACCTCTTGTCATTCTGGAGATCATCAGCCGTGAGATTTGGGCGACTCAGAATCCCACCAAGACACTTACCTTGAGCACTTTTACAATGTCCTCCAAATCGACGTTTTTAGCCAGCGCCTTCATGTCAACTTTTCCACCAAAACCTTCTCCCTCGTCTTCCCCCAAGTCCTCGGCAGCTACTCCCCCGTTCACGCCCTCGCCACCCATCTTCCCAAGTCTTCCCCAGAACTCCACGAACGCGTTTTCGGTTAACATCTCGTCAAATGCTTTCCTTGCGTCAGAAGTCCTCTCCCTTTGCCATTTCTCAAACTCCCTCTCCAGCTCTTCAGCGTTAAATCCCAGCCTGGTGGCTGGTAATGATTTCTCGATCGATTCAAGAGAAAGATGGGAAAAGGAGGCTGCCAGAGAGGGTGTGTGCACACTGAATAATGCGTGCAAACTATTCAGATGCTTTGAACGAAGTTGGTGCATATGAGAATGGAACAAGTGCAATTGTTGATCTCTCGGTAGGGTTGAGTTCGTCAACCGGGGATCCGTTTTTAATTGCGGAAGCACGACATCCCAGGACAGCTGAGTGGACAGTTAGAGTCTGTTCAGGAACACGTTGATAACGTACCTGGGGATCTCGAATAGCATCCGTCAAGAGCGTACTGGATTAAGAGAGAAATGTTGTTGAGTGCCACAGAAAAATAGTTTCAGGAAAGTAAACCCTAGCGTGGCTTACCGGAATACTCTTTCGCCTTCTTCCTTGGTCAGTCCCAATCTGGACCTCCCGATTTCTGCTTCCGTACGACCACGTTGAGTTCTCACTTGTTCTTCACGCTCTTTCAAAGCGCGCTCCTTTTTCTCTTGACGTTTGCGACTAACCTCACTTTCGTCCACAGGTGCACTGGACTGTGGTTTGTCGACCTTGTCCTGATGATCCTTACTACCCGACGACCCACGGGCTTTCAGGAGTGCGTTGAAGAGTTCCTCTCGGAGTGTGGACGAGCCAACAGCATCATACCGCGGATCATCATACAATTTCCGTTTGACCTTTGAAACGAGTGCTTCAGCACATACGAAACGGTAGAAATAAGATGGGAGAGGACCGACGTCTTTCCAAACCGAGTCCGACTTTACTATGTCAGATTCCCGAAGCAGGGCAAAGAAATTTGCTTCCGCTTTCTCGGCAGCGACGCGCTTTGCTAGTCTACCATGAGCTTCCATCGTCGTACAGGGCAGAAAGTACATACTCTCTCCAAGCTCTTTCAAGTACTCCTTGAAGCGTTTTTCACGCTCTCGATCATCTCTGCCCCAATCATAGAAACGCCGATCTTTCTTCCATGTTCGACGGAAATCGGTCCATATAGTGCGTGTACTCTTCACCTCATCATGGAGCAAGGAATCGAATTCTTCTTTGGGGTTCGCTTGTAGTTTTTCCTTCTTGAGGTTTTCCTGTCGAAGCTCACGAGCACGATCTCGGCAGTACTCGTCAAAAGCGTCACGGCGCGCTGAGACAGAGGGGAGGAGTACGTATCGAGGGTCAGAGATGAAAAGCGGTAGAGAGGTATCCCAAGGGTGCAAGGGGTTAATGTCCTTCTCTCGCAAGAGTGTCTGTAATGTGTGTTAACGTCAGAATAGTGGATGGGTGTAGACTGAATACCTTGAAGAGTGCCTTTGCCTCGTCGAGAGAAAGGTCGACACGATCGGGCATATTGAGTGGCTGCTTTTCCTGGGCTTTCTTTGCCTCTGCTTCTTCTGCCTCTTTCGCTCTCTTTGCCTCTTCTTCTCGTATCCTCTCCTCCTCCTCTGCCTCTGCAGCGAATTGGGCTGCAGCTTCCTTTTGCCAATCCTCCTCGCTCTCGCTCTCATCCTCCTCATCTTCTTCCCTTTCATTCTCCTCCTCCCCGCCCTCCTCCTCGACACGCGCCTTCTTGGTGATGACCACCTCATCCAGCGGCTCCAACTCACCCCGCTTCCTCCGTTTCACAAGTCCCTGCACCTCCGCCTTGATCCTCTTCACTTCCTCCTCCCTCTCCCTCTCCATCCTCAACGCCTCCTCCTCCTCCCGTTGCTCGACGCTCGCCTGCTCCGCCTCCGCGCGCTCAAGCTCCAACAGCACCTCCTTGATTTCCTCCGGGGCAATCCAAACGCTCTCCTTCCTCCCCTTGTGCGTGTAAAACGTGTTCCCTTCGGTGGTCGTCACCCGGAGCCATTCTGTACCCGGGATCAGCTTCTTGACGAGCGGCTTTTCCTTCTTTTTCTTGGGCGGTTGAACGGTGGGAGGAGGGACGACGGGGAACGCGGGAAGAGGTCGAACATAGGTCGATTGTTGACTCGCAGCGTGGTAGTAGTAGGGCTGCCCACCCGGTCCTGTGTGGGATGAACCATGTTTGAGCTTGCAGTACACTCTAGTCTGTGTCTCATTGTACGTTACCGACGTGCTCTGACCAACCGTGCGGTAGTGGCGGGGGACCGAAAGCAGACATGGGGCTTTTTGGCGATGCGAGTACCAACAGGAAGAGGTAAAGTTATGGATGTCACGCAGGCTTACTTGAAACCGCTAATTAATGCACCCACTTCAAGTCATTAAATTTGTAAAGGAGAAAATACACCATAGGCTGTGAGGATATATGCAAAAAAATACAGAGTGTGGTTGGTTAGACTACCGTTACATGCTGAACGAAGCGCAAGCGCGACATGTAATACTGAGATGCCAGTGGTAAAGATCATCAAGAACTCGAGGATGCGATACGAAAAGAAAGCCCGCGTAGATGTAAAGAAGAGATCAGACATAGAACCTTGTGTCCACGCGTCAGCCCACGAGGACCGAGAAACGAGCCGATTTCACTTACTTCTTGTTGATTTGATACAACAGAAGGTTGACATTAACTTTGACGAGCCCATTGAAAAGCGAGAGTGAAGCCTGGTTCTCGAATTGCGCCTGAAGTAAATCCTCCATACGGAGGTCTGTGATGCCGATCCGGTTTGTGATACCGAGAGTATTGTTGAGGACCTCGATGTTAAAAATGCCCGCTTTCTCCGACGAGATGATGACATCAATCTTGTCAAACTGGCGAGGGGAGAACTTGTCGATGGACAAGAGGATGCCTTTCTCGTAAAGATCTTTCGCGCTGTATCTGAACGAACCAAATTGAGGGTTCTTGCCGGATTTCTGCAGGTCGCGGAGGTGGAAGTACTGCTTTGTAAAGGGAATAACAAAACGCTTTTTCCTTGAAATAATATCACGTCAGCCCACCGTATGAGACACGGCGCAGAGTTCCCTACCCTTTCCCTCGTTGCATGGTAGCCATCGCACCTTCGACGTAGTTATGGTAGCTATCTATTTGCTCCTCAAAATACTTCTTGCGTTCGTTGAGATATTTGAGTGCATCCATCATGCTGTCCATCTCTTGTTGTCGTTGTAGTCGTTTGCGGTGCTTGCCGCGAACATCACTTGCGATAGCATTTAGAATGCCTTGAAATCCATCGCTCCGCGTAATCTTTCCAAGCTTCTCCAGCTCAAGAAGGTAGAATATGGCATTGGCTTTGACTTTCTTAAATTGAAGTCTAGAAGTATATCAGTATCATACTCTTACGCGCAAAGAGCTCGTATACATACGACCGTATATCTTCAAGTCTATACCCAGATTCAGCACCACTGGTTGAAGGCATACGCCTATTAACAGGTTCATTGTCCATTTCAGCCACAATAGTCTCCCAGCGCAATTCATCTTCCTCAGTTACGGGGCGCATCAAAGACTCGACAAGGTCTTGGGCAGGCTGAACGCGGAGGATCGCTAGAACACCACGCTTAGCTTGGACCCACAGTGCTTTCTCGTCCGCTTGAGGATCTAGGGACGACATGAGCAGGATATTCAAGTATAGGAACGAAACTAACCTCGAACACGCGCAAATCTGTTCGTGAGCTCCAAGGTAATAGCTTTATCTCGAGCATCCTTTAGTTCGTCGTTATCGAGATGCGGAACACCATCTAATTCGTGCAATATGACACGCAGAGCATCATCACGGGTGGGTGACTGAGCAAACAAGTTAGTTGCGAACAGTCGTGAAAAGATGCAAATTCCTACGAGTTTGTCCTGGTATTTGGAAAGCAAAGCGTGCATTCCATAAACCTCATTGGGCGAAATATAAATAGGCTTTGGTTGGACGGTGACGTCCAAGAATTCATGTGCATGGTAATGAGCCTCAGCATCTGGGACATCCGCGACTGTAAAGTAAACGTGAGATGACGTTGGCGAATCCATGATAATGGAGAAAATAGTCACTCTGGAGCATCCAGACTGTCATTTCCCCAACGGTCTTGCGAACCATCTCATTGATAGGTACGAATTGGGGACTATCCTCTGAGAACTCGGAACCCGAGGCAATTTGCGTCAATACTTGAGATATCTGTGCAAGATTCTTCCTTGAGACGATGTCAATTGTGGTCGAGACCATATCAAAAGTCTCCGGAGCGCTGAATTGAGAGTCAGAAAGAATCTACTTGCAGAGCGTACGGAACAAACAGGATAGCCGGGTTAAGATATCTGTAGAAAACCAGCCTTGCGATACATGCGGCGTAGGCTTGGTCTGGTGCGTCAGGGAATCTTTCCTGAGCTGGTATGAGCAAGATAACGATCAAAAGACTGCTCCTAACGTACACGCAAGGAAAGCAATGTCTCGTGCGCTATGAACCGCATGCTGTAAGGCATCTTCCTAGTTGACTGGATGATGGCTACCATGAAAGCTTCGCTCCACCATTGCAACTTTTGTAAATCTGAAGAATTTTGTTTCGTGAGTGATTGCAATAGGATTCCAAGGCTTCACCTACGTCTAATGTACTCAGCTCTGGTGTCTGGATCCTTCAGAGCTTCGTAGAAAGGAAGATCTTTGAGCTTTGCAGTGGCTCTACCAAATCGCATTTCCTCGACATCGATTCTCGCCCGGTGAATCTGAGTTCGGCTGAGAGTTTGTCACTGACAAAAAAAGTGCATCACATACAATCGAGGGATCTGACTCGAGATCGAGGTCGGCGGCTTCAACGAGTTCCCGCACGATGGCTTGGAGTGTTTCTCGGACGTAGGTAACCTGCTTGGGTCGCAAGTATTGTACTGCGATATTGATGTACATTGGATGGCCATGAATGACGTCGTCGATTGTGCGGGCACTGGAAACTTCCTGGCGAATGGACAACTGTAGATGAAGAGATGAACGACTGAATAACGATCCCGTGCCGGTGACACTAACCTGGAACAGCTTGAGCAGAAGATAATCCTCTCGTCTATCCTGTCCGTAACCAAATAACGTCAACACGACGCGCTCTACCAATGATCTATGCTTTTCCGAATCGTCGTCGGTCAGCTCGAGGAACAGTTGACGCAGATAGTCTCCCTGCGTTTGAAGCAGGTAAAAGAGCTGTTGATAGAGTTCGAGTTTCCGCTTGGCTGCATGATCCAAAGTATAAGGCCCAGCAAAGGGGTCACCGTGGGCGGCAAGAATGGAAGCCTGTGCGGCATGCGCTGCGGCACTATCCGCACCATACATTCGTCGAACCTTGACAAGCTCTTCAAACGACTTGACGTTCTGCACTACCAGCGCAATCTTGACGTCCAAATCGTTCACGTCGTTCTCGAGTGCCTGGTTCTCTCTGATGCTCTCGACGACCCTTTTCCTCAGCCTCTCCACCTTGATCTCATCTTGGAAATCGGCTTCTGAATCATCGAGAAGATGAACAAAGTTCTTGATCGTGCCGACCGTGACGTTCTTGCCGAGAGTAAGCTGACGATATTGTTCGCGTGTTTCCTTTGCGCGGAAAAGAGACTGGATCTTGATGACTTTATGTAAATTGTCGCGGTAGTACTGTATCTTTGCGTGGAACTTGCGCCTCTGAAGAGCACCACGTAGCAGTGCCTGTAGCGTCGTCGCGACGGGCTGACTGTTCCACAGGTGATCACGCCATGCGATGTAGGCCTTGCGTACTAAATAACCTCTTGCAACAGCTTGCAGACCTGTCACGTTGGGCGCTACAAACTCGAGTTTCTTCTGTTGTTCCCGGTGCCGGTTACGAGCGATCGCGGCACGGGCGAACGCTTGGAAACCCCCTACGGAAGAGACGACTTTGATCTCGGAAAGTGCCTTGTTGAGGTTTTGGTGTTGCTGACGGGCAAGACTGGCACGAGCACGGGCTTGGAGACCTATCAGCATTGGGGTCGCACGACGAAGACCACGGATGAGGTTGAGTAGGCGTTTACGAGCGAGATATGCCCGAGCTGCTGCTTGAATTCGGACGACAGTGGAAGATACGTCGTCTAGCTTCGCAAGCTGCGTCCGTATCCGTCTACGCACGAGTACACCTTGGCACTGGGCCTGCAAAGCGATGATGCTATCCTCCGCAAGGTCAAGCTTCCTCAGTTGCTTAGATATCGCGGCCCTCTTCAAGAACCCACGCGCAGCCGCCTGCAGGGACACAACAGACGATGAAATTTCGACACTGGCAAACGTCTTGGATACCTCGTTAACGTTTTGTCTCGCAATCTTGGCCCGTGCGGAAGACTGAAGCTTTACAAAGAGTGCACGGCTGTTCTGCAGTGCTGCTTTGAGTCGGACAAATCGCCGCCGCTGAAGCACGCCCCGAATCTGTGCCTGTGTTTTAACGGCATACTTGACGGACGCCCGAATACGCTCGAGGTAAGCTAGCCATTGCCTACGCTTCAGGAGCATGCGAGCGCTAGCTTGGAGGCAAATCACCCATGGGGTGAGGTCGACGGCTTGCTCGCGGAGATCAGAGACATGGCGTCGTGCGATGGCGCCACGACAGATAGCTTGAACCTTGGGTACATAGCGTTCAGCAAAACGGAGGCGAGCGTATTGGGTGGCATGCGCTTTTCGAACTAAGAATCCACGCGCCAAATATTGCAAAGCGCGAATGGAATCCTCGCTCTCCAAAAGCAAGCGGTCTCGCCCTATGAAGTCATGAGAAAACGATGGGAAATAGTAACGTAACGCTCACGTTCATCCTCTGTCTCTATTTCAACCTCTAAGTCTTCATTAATTTCTTTGGCGAGATCTCGACCAACGTCGCCAAAGTTTGGCATTGGAACGCCAGCATCGTTGAGCCCTTTCTGAGTCTTCTGCAGCTGATCGTCGGAGAACTGTAATTGGCCGAGCAAGTTTCCTATACGCTGGGCTAGTCCTCGCCTAGCTAGGAGGTGACTGGGCGAGATGAGCTGATGACGAGCAACCAACGCTCGTAGCATACCTGAGGGCGTGAATGCAATAAATGACCTTTGGGAGATTTTTCTTCTCGTACAAGTCCGTGAGCTCAAAGATGAAGCACTAGATGATTTATAAATGACGGAGGATATGGACGGTGAACGAGGGAAGCACCTACTTCGGGGAGACCAACGTGTCGAACAAAGACAAAAAAGTAGTTGATGTTGTCAGAGTGTCGAAAGTCCAACTTGGACGACTTTGACTGGGAAAGTGGTCAAGACCAGACATGGAGAGGATGGAGAAAAGACTACCTCGTAAATGCGACGAACGACTCGTTCGCCTTGGAATTCTCTGACCAACTTGGCGAGGACGACACCGTTGCGTAGGCCTTCTTCCATCTCAACGACACCAAATTCGAGTTCTTCGCCGAGACAACCCTCGATCCATTGCTGGGCCTCACCGACATGACACAAATACTCGTATGCTTGCAGCAAGTGCCTTTGTGTATCGGCCCAGAGGCCCCTTGTCAAACGCGAGGAGGGCAAGGGCGATGCATGAGGGGCAGTGGGGGCCTTGTCTCGGGACAAGCGAATGCGACCAGGGACGCCGGCGACATCATCGGAATCAACGATACCGGATGGAACTCGCTCCTGAGAGACGGGGGAGCGGGGAGGTTCATTATGAGGGCGAAGATGGTAGATGGGTTTTTCCTTTTGTGGGCCGGTCTGGTCCACTGGTGGAGGTGTTTGACTGAGTTCGATTGGAGCGTCATCGCCGTCTCCACTGGCTATACGGGGAAGATGGCGACCAAGCCTGCGGGCACCGATCTGTCCATACGTGGAAGCCTTTTTGTTGGCCATGTATGAACTCCTATATGGTGCGGGGGACATGACGGAAGACGAGACGGGTGTAGAATGCGAGGTGCGGGGTGAAGGACGGTCGGGGGAATGGGAGAGGGAGTGAGCGAGATCAAGGCTGGAGGATGGTCGATGATGGGGCTTGTCCGGTGAAGATGGAATGTTATATCGTGGAGTGGCGTAGAGGGAAGTAGGCCGGCGATGAAGAGTGGGGGCGGAAGCATTGGGTGTGAACAAGGGTTTGGATGTGGGGGACGAGGAGATTGGAGGGGAATCGGAAACCCTGTTTAATGCCTGACGAGCGGTGGCATAGTTGACGGCGCAGTTGTCGAGGGTATTTGAGCGACGTGAGCGCGGAGACGGGGTACTGGACAAAGGCTCCGGTATGGGTGGAGATGCGTCTGTGAGGTTTGATGTGGAGGATGAGGCGGAGGCTGGCAAGCGGATGCGATGGGGCGTTGGAGAAGCGATGGAGGGCGAGTCGGGGTTCTCGACGGAAATGCCGGTGGAGTTGGGGGAGAGCGGGGACGCGACGATGTGAGCGGGGAGGGTATGGCGCTTGAGGTGGGGAGGGGTGCTGGTGCGGGGATCGTGGAAGTCCTTGGAGGGACTGGGGGGCCTGCGTTGATCGAGGGCGGCCTCGGCGCGAGCGCGCTCCTCCCACTTTCCTCTGACGGTATCGAGGCTGGATGCGCCGCGGTGGGCGGGATTCCAGCGGGATCTGAGCGAGGGGGGGGACGAGTCCGAGCGGGAGGACGTGCGCTCGAGGAGGCGCGTCTGGTATGCGAACGGACGGGACGGCTCCATGGGGGGGAGAGGACTAATCACAGCCACGTGACGATCTCTCTCTTTCATGGCGGCGTCTTCGCTCGAGGGGCTCGTCGGCGCGCTCGTGCCCGCGTCCCGGGAGAACAAGCGTCTGAGGGACGACCTCGCACGACACGCCGCAGACATTCTCTCCAGGTCTCTCTCCTCTCTGCCCGCCCTCGATCGTACAGACTCTAACCCGCTTCACAGCCACATCGGTAGGTCCTACGAGACGGACACGACGCACCTCGCCAGTCTCGTCAAGCGACATCGTGAGCGTCCCTGCCCCTCTCTTTATCCGTGCACTCACTTCCCCTACAGTCCTCCACCACCCTTCCCCGAGCACCGCCTCCCTCCGATTCACAAACTTGCTCTCCCGACTCCTCGACCAGGTCCGTCCTCTCCCCTCCCCCTCGACCCCCCTCTCACGTCTTCTCCAGCCCGTCCTTTCCCGAAAGCATGAATCCCTCCTCTTCCTATATGCGCTCGCCTCCTCCCCACGCGCTCAATCCGCCCCCGCCCCTCCCTTCCTCCCCACCCTCCAACCACCAGCCACCACCCCACCGTCCCCCGCCCCGAGCCCGCTAGACTCTCCCCGTATTCCGAAGCAAAAGTCAAAATCAGACATTCTCCGCGACTACCGCGCGCGAACAGGTATCCCCTCCCCCTTCTCGTCCTGTCCACGCGCTCACCCGACAAGCCCGGCAATGCCTCCCAGAGCATCTTCTCTTGCGCGACACCCTCTATCTCCTCCAGGGGATATCCGGCAAATACGTACAGCTCGCCTTCTCCGAACAAGACGACCTCAACAAACTCGTCTTCCTCGACGACACGGTGCACCCCATCTCCTTCTCACATTCCCCTTTCTGACTCGTCCACAGAGATTCGTCATCCC
>JBBPLO010000026.1:0-50026 GCA_038089835.1 Retiboletus flavoniger
GACATGGTCCTAATATGTGTATTTTTGTTTGTATGACCAAACATAACCAAATAACACTTGATTTCAATGTAATGAGTAAAGGGTGCAAAACTGTTGCAATGGTATTGGTGTTTTGAAATGGATGTATGTTTGCAGTATGTAAGCGAAATCACATGACCCTGGGGACAAAGTTATAGCCAAGGGCTTGTACTTTATTTGTTCCCACCAAAGCAAAGTGTAATTCCCACGAGTGAATGCAGGGCACTTCATGCCCTGGTTTGGGTTTAGACATTGCAACGGTTTTGCACCTCACTGTAAGTACTTTGTACTTAGGATTTCATAATCCAGTTTGCTTCACATTGGATTCTTACCATGCCACCATATCAGTCTGTATCATCTCTGGTCCATCGCCATCATCATTCATCACATTTCCCACACTTCCCACTTGTTACCTTTTCTAGTCTGGTCTTCCAGCCTTTCTCTGGACTATCTTCAGACTGTTTTTCCTTGGGCAACATCCACTTGGGCAGATTTCTCTTCACTTTCCTCTATAGTTGGACCCCTTTGGGACAATACTTATCTCCTTCAACCTACCTGCAGGCTCAGGACTACTCCCTGCTAGTTCTCCAAGTCAAGTTTACTGTTTTACAACTGGAGCCCACTGCAAGGGGCCCACAGAAGTATTCAGAGAAATCTTCACTTACCACCCAACTTTTACTCTGAAAGTTTTATATATTACTGACACTATTTGGGATCTGATATCCCAACAGTCCTATTTGTTTTAGTACATTGCAACTGCTACCATCACCCAATGACCAACAATGTCTCCCATCACTGAAATATTTTATCCAAGCTACCTAAGCTTGGTTACACTGTAACCAACAATTTTTCCATCATTCCGCCCAGTGTAGAGAATGTTAAATCTCTACAGTTGTATGACAGTGTTCTCCCACATTCCAGAGCCCTATCCTCCTCCCAAATCACTTCCATCTTTGCATAGGCCAATCCATGTCCATCCATGTCCATCTGTGTCTTTGGTAGGTCAATCCAGTGTCTGTGATAAGTCCAGTCAAACTGGTTCCATCGTATTTCCCTTATCTTGCATCCCTTATCCATTCTTTTACCACACAATGTGTGCCTCACACTACATACACCCTCATTGGTTGCAGTGTGTCCCCTTTTACTTAGAGTTCCAGATGGGTTTCCAAGGTTTTGGAAGTTACTTCCAAGGTTCTGTCCAGTTTGACACTTACATATGCTCATTTTAGTGGGGCCATCATGTCTCTTAGCTATCTTCTGATCCTAAAGTCTGGACTTCGGTCTCCATTACCTTAGCCTCTAGGAGTTAGGGGTTTGGTTTGGTCTTGGACTATATAGTTTTGTACTGGCATTTTATAATGTCAGCACCCAGCTCATATGTATTTTCCATCTACTGTCTAAGTCTCACATTATTCACTGCTGCTGTTTTATGCTGTCTGCATGTCTTCCATCACAACTCAATATTTCTGCTGTAGCTTTTGTCAATCCAAACCATTGGATTGACTCAGACTACTTATTGCTGGTTCAGACAACCTCAGACCAGTCCATTTCTGGGATAAGTATACTGAAGGAATATCCAGACCTCATATCCAAGCTAGAATCTCTTCAGGAACAAACCTATCATACTCTCTGAACCCCCACTACAAGTCCAGGACTACTCTCTGCTAGTCCTCTGGGCTGTTTATCTGTTTTTCACCAGAGTAGAGAGCAGTGTGTCTCTATGGTCATATCATCCAATTCCCTATCATTCCAAAGCATGAATACCATTTCCTATGTCTACTGACTTTCATCCATCACTCTGCCCAAGTCTGGTGGTAAGACCAGTACTCCAGTACCGTTGGTCTCACCTGGACTACTCTGGTCTGTCTTCATTTACTTCACATTCTATCTACATTATTGTTTCTATCATATGATTTGTTTTTACTTACTTACATCACCCTATGCCTGCTTGTTGTTGACCATGGTGACCTTTGTTCTACTTTTACTTATAACTGACTATTGCCAGGCCAATCAGCTTTATCAGTCCCATACCTTAGAGTTTCACAGCAGCCTCAAAGTGTCATCTTTGTTTCATCAAACCTTCTACCATCATTCAAATGCTAATCTTTGACTTCACTTAAGTACCGCTTAGGCTGTAGTTATGAACACGGGCATGCCCAGTCCATAAAATCTTTATATTGCATATTGCAACACAGCTACCTTTTACTCACAACGTCCAAACCACACTAAACACTATCATCATCATCACTGCCAATGTTCAATGTCCAACACCCAACATCTATGTCTCTTTTCCTTCTCTTCCACCATTGCCCTCATCAACTGGTCTACCAGTCATATCACTGCCTATATGTTCTCCATCCAGTCTTCACTGGACTTCTTGGTAGAGTCTTCCAGACTTCATTTCTGACCTTCCTTTTCTCCAGAATCTCTTCTGGGGTGAACCTATTCACTCCCCTCATCCTTCCTTTGGCCAGGACTTGTAGACTATTCTTCTCAAGTCCCTCCAACCTTAGCAGGATCTTTGCAACTGGAGCCCACCATGAGGAATTCACAAAGAGGCTCCAGACACTGAAGTCTTTGACCTACCACCCAGCAGCAAGAACTCGAAAATTTTCCCAACCATTTCTGGAAATTGCAAATCAGTAAAAATTCTCTATTCCTGCAACCAGTCTCACTTTACAATGCTCAACACAACTGCTCTGACCTCCCTGAATTATCTGACCTTGACATCAGTCATCCATCAGACCATGACTTTGACCTGTCACTGCTAAGTATAGACCATCCTGATTGGTCCACCATATTATGCAACTCTTCTCCTTCATCATTTGAGACTAATGAATGATCACCAGTCTCTTCACAGACCCTTACCCCCCAGACTGCTGACCCTAATTGAACTCAGGAAGATTTATCCAAGCTCCCAAATTTCAGTGGTCAGGTCCCTGGGGTATTTATACAGTCCACACCACTGAGAGAATCATCATTCCCCATCTTCCATATTTTCTCACTGCTCACACTGCTATCCTCTGAACTTCCTCATTATTGCCATCATCTACCAAATCATTGACACCATCCCTCTCCTATCTTCCAGAATCTTCCACCAACTCATACTTAGACCTACTGCTTCCACCAGCCTTAACACTGGCCCGGTCAATAACACTGTCCTCTACTACCATATTCTCCATACTTCCATCTACACCTTCTTCCCTCTCTCTCCCTCCTCTTAGCTCTCACCACCCTACACCACCAGCACCTCCAATGAACCAACAACAACCACAGATGCCCCTATGCAGCACCCAGAATGCCCTGAAGTTTGATGGGATGATGCCAGCCTTGTTGCCACTGTAGAGGTTGAAACCTCTGTAGGCTTGTAATCCATCATATCCATCCATTTCATACAGTCCTAGCACAGTCCAAGTCTACTGAATGCAGTCCAAGGTCCCAGTTTTCAGTCCGGAGTTCCAATTTTCAGTCTGATGTTTTTAGTCCAACATCTGGTCTGGAATTTTAGTTACAAAGCTCCGGACCACTTTCCCTCACTTCTGGACTATGTTTAGAACATTACCTGACACTTTGTAATCTTCCTGCACACTTCCAGATCCTCTAAAGAGTTGTTTTCTCTTGTTTCAGACTTATTCCATTTGTTTCATACATTGTTTAGTTGTACTCTGGACTACTCTGGACTACTTAAAGCATGTACCTAGGATTATCTAATGGAGTTTTCCTCCTGTGGATCTCTCACTATCATTGTCCACCACCGCCAATACTATCTACTGCCATTCCACACCATTTATCACTATTCCGCCTATTATTCTTTACATTTCCAAGCTTGGATTGCTTATTTCCACAGTCTGAAACCATCTATTTTAGTCTGGACTAGCTTTAGACTCATCATCTGCTGGTTAGGACCTCTTTAAAGCTCTTCTACTGACCTTCCTTTGCAATAGAACCTTTTTTGGGACAAACCTTTCATATCCTTCTTACTTAGAAGTGTTCCTTTAGGGCACTTCACTATTTTACACTGCACTTCCTTGAAGATGTCCCATTACTCAGCACAGCTGCCAGCATCACAGAAGCTGAGATGATTTGTGCTGCCATACAGTATGCCAACCTCAAAGAGTTGGAAGGATAGGAACTTCTTTGAAAAGCAACCATCATTCTGGCAGTATGGGTTGACTTTGTCAACATGGTTAAAAAGTTATATCCCAGTTGCAAAGGAGCTAACCACTATTGTTGAGCTAACATCTTACTCATCACCATGACTGTGCATCACCCTTCAGACCCTTACCTGGTCAATGATGTCATGAATGCCACAAAATTCTTACTAACCAATTCAGCTTTTGTACTCTCCCCACAGCACAGCCATACTACCCTGCCTGGGCTACACCAGCTCTGGCACCAACTATTCCCCAAGCTGCTCTGCTAGCAGCAGCACCGATTGCAGCTCCTGTTGCTGCCCTGGCCATAAAACTAGAAAACATTGCAGTACAGCATGCAGTTCAACAGAACTGTGCATTCTGTGATGATTCTGCTCACTTCATGGGCAACTGCCCTCATGTCAAGGCATATGTACACTCCAGAAAGAGAAGCTGAGGCACAGATTGCCAGCTCTATCTTTCTAACAGGAGACATATTCCATGCATGCCTGGTACTCACTGCCTCCAAGACAGCTTAGATTGGATGACCACTCCAGTCACTACCTCTACCACTGCTACCATTACTGCAGGAATCCTTTCACTCACCTGTCCTGACACTAACACAGTTTTAGACATCAAACTGTTGGTCTTCATGGTCCTGGTCAAAGATCAAAACACTGAGGCTGACCCTGCCCTCACTGACATCAACTTTCAGCCATATATCACCAAAGCCTGGGCTAGTTTCCAGGCCAACAAGGCTAAAGATAAAGGCAAGTGAGCCCACTTTGATGGCATTGAGGTGTCCTCTCGAAAGACTGGTCACCCAGCTCTACATATGGCTGTGGTTACTAAGTAGATCATATCTTTGACAATTTCAGCAGCTTGTACTATGCCATCTGGAGTGCTGAGGCCTGCAACCCCAGCACCACTGGCACCTCAGCCAACACCATCCATGTCTAAAAGTAACATCCCCTTTCACCCTGATTATACTAACATTGCTCCTACCACCCCAACCAGGCAATTTAGATACACTTTTCCCCTAGAAGATGAGATCACACTGAAGCACATCCTAGACCAGGTTTTTGAGATCTCCATCTCAATCCTGGTCAAAAAACTCATGTCCATCATCCCAGAGGTTGACAAGCAACTCGGGGAGCTTTCTACTACCAAGTATATCCCCATGTCTACTAACATCATCCAGATCAATGAACTTGCTGGTCACAACCCCAGTGCTGTGGAGTGCAAATTTGGGGACCAAGTTCACTGGAATGATGATGGCCTCATTGTAGCACATCACAGTATTCCATTATGGTCACTTGACACAAAAGTACTCAGTACTGGACAAACCATCACTGCAGTCTTAGACACCAGTTTGGAGATCATCACCATGCCTAAGCAAGTATGGATGGACCTCGGACTTCCAGTCTGGTCAGACCACATCATAATGATGTTGAATGCTAATGCTAGCACTGAGTCTACCATCAGTGTTGTCAAGAACCTTTGCCTGGACTTTGGAGCCAGCAAGGTTTGTCTCCAGGTCCAAGTAGTCTCCAGGGCTAACTTTGATCTATTACTCAGCTGACCTTTTCATTGTCTAATGAGCACATCAACTGATGATTTCCCTGTCAGCACACAGACTATTATGCTCTGAGATCCTAACTTGGGCAAAATATATAAACTGCTGACATGTGCTTGGACCAAAGAATGTCTGCACTGCTGATGCAGTCTATTTTGCACTAACCACAAGGCTGTCATTGAGATGGGTCTTGCAGATGCCAATGGACTTTCAAATTCATTTTTCTATTCATCCACCTCATACACTCCACCCTGGTCTTGTTTCCATGTTGTGCACTCAGACTTACCTGCCACTACTCCTTCACCTTCCTATGAGTTTTTGTCATCTACTCAGTCCACTTCATCTTTGTTGCATATTCTCACACTTTCTTCTCTCTATACTTTTGATCCTGTTTCCCATTTACTGGCTTACAAGCCAGTTACTAAAAAGATCTGGTCAGTCATGGCTCCTTTCAAGGAGGAGTACCATATTCTATGCTCATCACCAGACAATCCTCTTTCTGGTCTTATTCCATTACCTGCTAACCCCCTGAACTTCATGCTGGGAACTAGATTCACACAGGAATGCGCTGATGCACTCAACCTTGACCCAGCCAAATGGCTGTGGCCTGAGGAGCTCAAGTTGGTCCAGTGGTTAGTCCAAAATCATGAGCTGGCCTTCACTTGAATTCCAACTGAGTGAGGTCGCTTAGATGAATGATACTTCTTACTGGTCAAGATTCCAACAGTTCCCCATATGCCCTGGATTCTCTGCAACATTCCCATTCTGCTGTCCTCATGAGATCAGGCAATACAAATCATCAAAGACTGGATCACTTCCAGAGTCTATGAACTGTCTGCTGCTGCCTACTGGTCTCACTGGTTCTGCATGCTCAAGCAGGATGGCAAGACTCTCTGCCTTGTCCATGACCTCCAACCACTAAATACTGTCACCATCTGGGACTCTTCTGTCCCTCTCTTCATTGAACACCTGGCCAAGTCATTCAGCAGATATGCAGCCTACAGTATGATGGATCTGTTCACAGATTATGACCAGCACCTGCTGCACATTGACTCCCAGGACATGACTATGTTCAACAGTCCACTTGGACCCCATTGTCTTACTACTCTCCTAATGGGTCATACTAACACCATCCAAATTTATCAGGCTGATATGACCTTCATTTTACAGGATGAAATTCCTCACCACACTATGCCATTTGTCAATGACCTATCAGTCAAATCCAGCACTAACTGATACCAAACTCTGGACAGCAACTACAAGACCATCCCTGCCAACTCTGGTATCCAGAGATTCATATGGGAACATCTACAAGTAGTCCACCACATCCCACAATGCCTGCAAAATGTTGGAGCTATGATCTCTGCCAAGAAGTTCATCCTTGCTGCTCTGGATGCCACAATTGTCAGGCACAAGTATACCTTTGACAGTCAAGTTGTACATGAGGCCAAGGTCCAGAAAATCTGGAACTGGCCAGAGTGTGAGAACTTGACACAAGTCTGTGGGTTCCTCAGAACCTGTGGAGTCATTCATATTTTTATTTGTGACTTTGCTGCTATCTCCTGCCCCTTGGTCAATTCAACCTGGAAGAGCATTCCGTTTGAGGTGATGTCCAGTATGATGCCATGAATTGTCTGAAGGATGAAATCATTAAGTCCCCAGTGCTCCACCAGCTCAATTATGAGTCTGGTCAGGAAGTTGTCCTTGCCATTGATACCTCCATTATCACTATTGGCTTCATTCTTTCACAGCAAGGTGGATGGCAAATGCTATCTGAACTGATTTTGTTCTATTAGCTTGACAAGTGTCAAAAGCTGGTACTCCCAGGCTAAGCTTGAGCTGTATGGTCTGTTCCAGGTGCTCCAGGCAGTCCAGGTTTTCATTTTTGGTGTTACTAATCTCATGGTCAAAATGGATGCAAAGTATGTTAAGGGTATGATTAACAACCCAGACCTTCAGCCAAATGTGACCATCAACTGGTGGATTGCCAGCAGTCTTTTATTCCACTTTGAGCTTTGTCACATTCTGGCCAAAAAGTATACCAGTCCCGATGGTCTCTCCTGGTGCCCTCATTCTGAAGAGGACCTACCTAAGGACAATGATGTCAAGGATTGGTTGGATAATTCCTATTCATTTTGCATAACTTTACTGAATGATCACACATTCCCCTTTACCACTGCTTCCATCTTCCCATGCACTGCTCTGCAGACACTATACTGCATCCATTCGCACTTACCCTCTTCAGACTATATTATTTCACCAGTGCCTCCAGTGCTGGCATTCCCTTCTACCTATGCCTCTGTTTTCTCTTTCTTCATTTTGCAGCCAGACTCTACTTCAGACTCTCCTATTGTTATGCTTGGCTGCTGGGTAGCAGGTGGGCATGAACTTGACACCTAGGACAAGGGGACTAGGGACTGAGGAGTCACTGGGATGATGTATGAGAGTTCTTGACACAACCCTGATTAGCTTGAAGAGCATAGGTCTAAGGGTTGGAACTAGTGGGGATGAGGTCAAAGATCTGGAGGGGCTGAGGGGCAAGACTAGAGGCGACACTAGGTGTATTTCAAGTAACTCTAGGTTAGAGAATACAAGTACATGGAGTGCAGTTTATATATGACAGGAAAGTAACATAAGGGGTGGCAATGGGGGAAACCAGGGTGAGTCAGAATGGATTATCTCAGAGGACATTGGACAGAAGAAAGGGAGCCTAATGGTCCGCAAGTCTCAGAATAGATCTGAGGGAATGGAAATTGAAAGTCCAGAGCAAATGAGGCAAAAGTCGAGCATGATTTGAGCATGTGGCTGTGCTATGCTCGACTGGGTTAGGTTAAAACAAAGATTCATATGCAGCAACATTAGTTAGTCTCAGTTTGACCTGATTCCTTCATAAGTATCTTCAGGAAGATCTAGGTGAAGATATCCAAGGGGTTTGAAGTCTTCAGAAGCAGAACTCGGGTCGAGCATGTGGCTGTGCATGCTCAACAAGATTAGGTTAAGAAAAAAAAAGAAATCTAAGTATGAATGCGAGGCAAGTCATAACAACTTAGGTAGAATGGCTGCAGGGTGTGCAAGAGTTCTGAGGGGGAAACACCTTGGGGTGGAGTTTCTTATACTTGAGTAAGGTGGAGATGGCATGCCATAGTTCTTCTTCAGGGATCCAGGAGTCATCTTCAGTGGAGTACCCTTTTCATTTGATCAGGAAGAAGCAGGAGGTGGGATTTCCATGATGTTGGAGTATCTTTTCAATTTTGTATTTCTTTTCACCCTTGACAAGGTCTGGGGGCAGTAGTGGGAAATTGGGTCTGTGGACAGATCTTTCTCAATAGGGGGTCAGAAGAGAGGTGTGGAAGACTGGGTGGATGTTCCAGGTCTTTGGGAGGTGGAGTTGATAGATTAGGGATGACAGAACCTTGATGATTGTGAAGGATCCTTCTCGTTTAGGGGCAATTGGTCATGTCATCTGTTGTTGGAGGTTTTTGGCTTCAAGCCAGACTCTGTCTTCAAGGGTGAATGGGGTGAAGGGTGTTACTGTTTTTCTCCCATTTCATAGTATTCTTCTCATTGTCTCCTTCTCCTCATGGCACAACTGGAGATGACAAACCTCTCATTGAGTCTCTGGTACATATCTTGTAATAATCAGTCATTCCGCTCTCTGTTTCTCTTGATTACCAGTAACTGATCACAGTTACACTATGTCTATCTCTATGGACTAACTTCTCCTTGCTGACTCTCTTACATCAGCTAGTTCTCCAATCTTCCATAGTATTCCTCAGTCACTTACTTATTCTCTTCCTCAATATTCTCTTCGTTTCCATGGTCTGTGCACTGGTCTCATGTCTATAAAAGCCTCATAGTCATACCTTTTGTACTTCATACTTGATCTATGCAATACAAGCATACTTCTTGAATCACCCCAAGTCTCTCGACCTTAATTCACCTTCTAGAAACCCTAGAAGGTCTATTCATCTGCTCTTTAAAGTCTTAGAGTCTAACAGTCTGAGAAGTCAGTCTCTTCATGAGTATTGCCTCAGCTGATATGACTATCCCTTGAGCTCTAGTTTGTATGCTTCACATAACAAAGGGTTTATGGTTGTGGGATTCCATAACCTTGCAGGCTAGATCATGGGCAGCTAAGGCCTTTTTCCAGGCTTCTGCAAGATTCTTGATATGCTGTTTGATGGTGGGGATGGGAGATGTGGACAGTGTCATAGGTAGTGGGAGGGGGTCAAATTCCATCATTAGAAAGAGGGGGGATTTTCCCATGACTGAGTGGGGGCAATGGTTGTGGGTGAACTTGGCATTGGAGATGTGGTCAGCCTAGGAGGTGGGGTTTTGACCACAGAAGATGTGAAGATAGATTTTGACCTCTTGAATAACTCATTTCATTTCTCTGTCAGTCTGAGGGTGGTAGGCAGTGAAGAGAGCAAGGTCATATCTGAGGAGTCTCCCTAGTTCCTTGGTGAAGGAGGATGCAAATTGGAGGCCACAATCAGAGATCACTCTCTCATAAAGGCCAAAGTGGAGGTCTTTGTGGAAGAAAAGGGTGGCAATTTCTTTGGGGGTGATGGTTTTCTTAGTAGGGCATAGAATTACCCCCTTTGCAAGGCTGTGGTTCACCATGACCAATAAAGAGTCAAAGCCTGAGGATTCAGAAAGGTCAGTGATGAGGTTGCAAGAGACCTGTTAGAACAGGCAAGTGGCAGAGGAGTAAATTGGAAGTAGAGGTGGGGAGGTGGAGTGGGTGTTGATTTTATTCTGCTGGCAGGTGGCACAGCCTTCTACATATTTTTGAACATATTACACAAGTCCTGGCCACCAAAATTCAGCTGTGACTAGTTGTTGGGTCTTTAGAAAGCTGGGATGACCAGTGAAGGGGTGGTTGTGGCAGCAGAGGAGGATGTCTTTTCGGAGGGTTCTGTCATCAGAAATATATGTTTGATTCTGGTATGACAAATCCCATTGGCAAATTGCCAGTTGCTGATGTGGGATTGAAGCATAGCAGGGGTGCTTTCCTGGAGGACTGCCAGAGCATTTTTGATGATGGGGTTGTCAGTTGATCACCAAGTGATGCAGTCTTGGAGGGCTGTGTTGATAAGGTTGATGAAGAGGGATGGAAGTAGGAGTGTGACTTGGGAATTATTGTCTTCTTTGGCTGGGATGCAGTCAGATCATCAGGAGAGGGCATTGGGTCCAGAAAGGAGTTTTCTAGGGATGTGGACCATCTTAAGGTTGTAGTCCAAGAGATCAGGTAGCCACCTGGCTTGACAGTGGTTGAGGTTTTGGGGGGACCTGAAATAAACCAGGTTCTTGTGGTTGGTGAAGACCTGAGTGGGAAAGGGGGTGCCTTGGAGATATTGGCACCATGCTTTCAATCCTTGGAGGATCACTAGGAGTTCCCTGTCATAGATGTCATAGTTTTGCTCTGCTGGGGAGAATGTCTGGGAGAGATAGGAGCATGGGTGCCAGTTGCTGTTGGAGTTGGTCTGGAAGAGGATTGCTCTGGTAGCATATTTGGAGGCATCCATAGTGATGGCAAAGAGTTTGGAGATGTCAGGAAGGCAGAGGATGGGTCTCAACAGGAAGAGGCCCTTGAGTCTGTCAAAGGCTTTCTGTTGGGGGGTGTCCCAGGTCCATTCCTGGGATTTCTTTGTGAGGTTGAGGAGGGGTCAGGCAACCTGGTTAAAGTTTGGTATGAACCACCTGTAGAAGTTGGTGAACCCTAGGAAGAATCAGATATCTTTGACTTTCTCTGGTGTTGATCATTTGACAATCCCATCGAGTTTTATGGGGTCCATGACTATGTGCCCTGGTCAGACTACCATCCTGAGGTATTCCACCTTGTTTACTCTGAATGTGCACTTCTTGAGGCAGAGATGGAGGTCTAGTTCCTCCATCCTCTGTAAGACCTGTCAGGTCCTTTCCTTGTGTACTTCAGCATCTGGGGAGAAGATGAAAAGGTCATCCATGTAGATGACCAGCCATCCTTTGGCAATCATGTTGCAGAATGAGTTATTCATAAACCATTGGAACATGACCTGGGAGTTTGTCAGACTGAAAAACATGCCACTGGGTTCAAAGAGGCCATGATAAGGACATTGTTGTAGTCATCGAACATCAAATCCAGTGAAAAGTGGTTATAATAGATACTATACCTCTATGTCGATGTGTGAATTTACAATTATTTATCAGTTGAGATCTGCACATATATGTTGCAATCTAATCATCAAGGCAATTGCCATATTTTGCCATAATTCACTGCATTTTTCCTTATCTACTTCTATCTGTTGGAAGTGGCATATTTTGTACTGCATGCAATGGTGTAACAGCCCTGCTTGTAGTACAAAACACCCCATACTGATCAGTGCCTTCAGATCCACTGGCAATTCCCTTGACATAAGTTTACATTCACATTTCCTTAGTTTATTAACAAACTTCATCAGCATGGAAGCTGGCCCAAACTTTGAGCAAGATACTATATGCTACAACTGTGTCTGTTTGAAGTACAACTTTGATCTCCCTCACATTGTAGCATCCACTACATGATATCAGCATCTCAAAGAAGCAGGTTCAGAAGAGGAAAGCAAAAAGATGCACTAGGCCAAACTTGAAGTCAAGGTTGCCTGCAGTGGATCAAATAATCCCATTAAACCAAAAAGATACAGAGATTTAGCATCATGTTGATGCAATAACATCTCTCCTGCACACAAAAGAGCAAGGGATATAGATGACTCAGGAATGAGTCCAAGGTCTGGAGAACATTCCAAACAGGGCTGTCAGCAAGATGTTTCCAATGTAGTGGCCTCTGAGTCCACTAGCAATGATGAAGTACATATCCATGTTGTAACCAAGTTGAACATAGCTCACCATGTGCAGTCTACCCCACCTGCAGACCCTCTCCCAGACTCACCAATCCTAGGCCATTCACTGGCACCAGACTCATGAGCCCACTGACCAGACTTGCCATTCCACCAACCAAACTCCCTAGCCCACTTACTAGGCTCTCCAATCCACCCACCAAATCTGCCAAGTCTCCCACCAGGTTCACCTATTCCTCCATCTATTCCTCCACCACAGCATCACTTTGGAATCAGTTATCAGTGTCAAACATGTCCCCATGTTGATCTTGATACTCTATTATGCTCTGCAACATTTCAACCCATGTGTGATACCATGGGCTTCATTCTTGCACTCAGGAATGCATCTCTCAAGGATACTACAGCCAAGCTTAGTAATGATACCTTGCATCAGCTTCACAACCCACCCAATACCCCCTTCTCATTGAAAATCCCAGTATCCATTATAGCATTTCAACTTACTTAGCCCTTGAACATTCATCTCAAGATGCTTATGAGCATGTGTGTCATTCTACAGTACTATACAGAACTTCAGTCAAGCATCCAGTGTTGATGATGTACAGAGCTTCTATAATGTCAAAAAAATTATCCATACCTATACTGGAGTTGAGCCTATTCATCATGACATGTGCTCTAACACATGTCTTGCCTATACTGACCCACTAGTTCATCTGGACACTTGCCCCATTTGCAGTGAATCTCAGTGGAATCAACAGAGGTTGCAAGGACCTAATGGTCATCTCAAAGTCCCAGCCCAAACATTTACAACTATTCCCTTGGGTCCACAGCTTCAAGCTCACAACTGCAGCCCAGAAAGTGTACAAGCCATGTGTTATCTCCATGAAAGAACACAACAGATTTTACATGAGTTTCACAATACCCAAACCATTTCCATTGCAGATGACATCACAATGGATTGGGAGTATCTCAGTGTTGTTCTTGAGGGAGACATCACTGAACATGATATTGTTGTTATGGTCTCACTTGATGGTGCACAGCTCTATGACAGCAAGGAATCCGACTGCTGGATCTACATCTGGATCATTCTCAACCTTCCACCAGATCAGCAGTATAAGAAAATGCATATTCTACATGGTGGCTTTATTTCTGGTCCCAACAAACCTAAAAATGTTGACTTCTTTCTTTTTCCTGGCTTCCATCATCTTGCAATCGTCCAATGAGAGAGACTTTCTATGTGGGATCTTCTGACTAATGCCCATTATGTATCCAACCTCTATTTGCTCTTTATGACTGCAGATGGTCCTGGTCTCATTTGCTGGGATGGAATGGTAGGTCACAGTGGAAAAGATGGATGTTGTTTTTACTGTGGTGTTCTTGGATGCCAAAAAGACTGCAGTACACACTACTATCCAGTTCTCCTACACCCATTTGACCATGCTGTTGATGGTAGCAACTGTTACATCGGGCTGGGACCAATAGGTTCTCGAGTGAGTAACTGCCTTGATGAAGGACGAACAAGGTGGACTTAGGGATGTACACCGACAGAGGACTTCAGGGCATGATGAGTGTAGGTCTAATGCCTAACACCGAAGATGAAGGTTACTCGTTGGGGAAGACCCATGGAGTTGCAGAGAGTCCAAGGGGATTCCTTGACTTGGGTGATTGAAGGGTGAAGGAAGACTCAAGGGAAGTCCCTTAGTCTTAGTGTGTTGATATTGACGACAATGAAAGGGGTGAGGAGGAGGTGAAGTAACTTGTTGTATTCGAGAAGACTAAGCTTAGAGAATACAAGCAAGGACATGGGGTTTAAATACTACTACCTAGAGGATTACATAAGGCGACATGTCAGCATTGAAGATAAGAGAGTGAGTCAGTCAATAAGGACTGAGTCACAATGAGTCATATCTAATAATACAACAGTTCCAGAGAAGGCCAATCATTGATGAAGTACGGAAGGAACCATGGAGGCAGAGCATGGGGTAGTAACGGTGTTCCTAAAGTCCAGAGCAATGGAGGAGTGATGGAGTTTAGCTAAGTAAAAGAAAGGGAAAAGAAAAGAAATAGAGCACATCTATAATTGTAACATTACCCCTGTACTAAGCAGGGAGTCCCTGACAACCCAACTACTTCAGAGGTTGATATATGCCACTCCAGGTGAGCCAGTCAAGTTAGCGTAAGCTTCATCATTGAAGACATCATTGATGTCAACATCGCCATAGTTGTAAGCCTCGACAGGAGAGTGTCCGCATCAGGGGTAATAATTGTGTTGGTGGCGTGAAGGCAGAACCGGGCGAGGCGGGGTAGGTTGTGAATGCTGGTTACAATGATGGACTGGGGATCGGAACCCTCAGGAGGATCCAGAAGAGGACGAGAAATGCAGTGGAGCAGGGGGTTGTCAGGGTGGGCAGGAGTGTTGGGGATGTCCTGGAGCAAACTGAAGACAGATGGGGCACTGGTAAACCTGGCAGTTGGTCCGGATGTGACTGAGGTGGTGGCACTGAAAGCAGGCCTGCTGATATCAAGGATGGTTAGGGCCGAGAGGGGTCTGGCCTTCATTGCCGGTCCAGTGGGCTTCCATCCTGGCTAAGAAGTCTAGTTCTTCCTGCTCCAAAGGGAACAAGGAGGTAGATGGGGTAGAGGGTTCTTGAGTGGCTCAAGTTGCCTTTTGGGCTTCGAACTCTTTCAGGTAGTGGTCTAGGTCTTTGAAAAATTCCAGGGCTCCAAGTTGGTAGCTGAGGAGAAGAAGGATAGTGCATAGGTTGCGATAGACCGAGGAAACAATGGTGCTGTAGCAGGCAAGTTCAGCATGAGAGGGGTTTGGAGGAAGGAGGCTGAGGTGGGCAGTTTGGAGGTATGCTTTCGAGATCAACTCAATGGGAGATCCATCTGAGATGAAGGGCTGGAGGAGTATCATGATATGAGGGTCCATGAGGGCGGATGCGAGTTCCTGGAGGTCATCCTGGTCAGGGTAGTCTTTGCGCAGATGGTGCAAATAGAGTGGCATGTCGACGCTGAGGATAGAGGCAGGGACGATAGTGGCAAGGGAGACTGGGGGGAGCTTGGGGGACGGCATAGGGTTTCCCCATTGAGGGGCAGAGGGTGAAGAGGGGTTTTCCCATCCAGGGGAAGGTGCACGTGAGGAGGACGATAAGGGGTCATAGATGGTAAATGTGTGCGAGGTTATACTAGGGAAGTCTATAGGTATCTCATCAGCTGACAGGATGTTGTCAGCAAGCAGGGAGGAAATAGGAGGGGAGGAATGTAGCGACGATACAGAAGAGATTGACAGAGAGATGGGAGAGATGGTTTTGTTTTCTTGGGACATGACAGTTTTTCTTTTTCTTTTTGGTACTATGAGGGGGAGAGAGAGAGAGTTCTAAGAAGGAAAGGCATGGGGATTAGCCTTCTTATATGCAGTGAGGATGGTCCATGTGTGTTTGAGTTCCTTTTCAGGGAGCCAGGAGTCATCATTGGCGGAATACCCTTTCCACCTGACCAGATAGTGGTGCTTATCTGAAGCACCTTTGTGATGTATGATCCTTTCCACTTCATATTTCACTTGTCTGCCAATGAGATCTGGCAGGTTCTTTTTGAAATGCGGGCCATAGATGGCATTCTGCCAATAGGGTGATAAGAGAGAAGCATGGAAGACGGGATGGATCTTCCACATTTTTGGTAGTTTTGATCTATAGGTGACTGCGGAAAGGACATCCAAGATAACGAATGGTCCTTCTCTTTTGGGGGAGAATTTGGGGTTAGCAAGTTCGTGGCGGAGGTTATAAGCTTCTAGCCAAACCTGGTCGCCCTTCTGGAATGGTGTGAAGAGGCAATGGGATCTTGCTGCCATCATCTGGCAGGCAAGTTCATGTGAAGCCAGTGCTTCATTGTGGGCAGATGACAGTTGTTGAAGTCTGACTTCGACAGTGGGGACTGAGGATGAGGGGACTATTGTGGGTAGAGGGTTAGGTTTGTACCCCATGAGAAGGAAGAAAGGGGATTGATTCATCATGGAGTGAGGTTGGTGGTTGTGGATGAACTCCGCTTGGGGAATGCGATCTGCCCAGGAGGCAGGGGAATCTCTGCAGAAGATGTGGAGATAGGTTTTGATTTCTTGGTTTACCCACTCTGTTTCTCCATCAGTTTGTGGGTGGAATGCCATGGAGAGCACTAGCTTGTAGTTGAGTATCCAGGCGAGTTCTTTCGAGAAGGCAGAGGCAAATTGTGGGCCTCGGTCAGAGATAATCTTGTTGGGGAGACCAAAGCGGGAGTATACTTTGTGGGCAAAGAGGGTTGCCATCCCAGCAGCATCAATGGATTTTTTTGTGGGGCAGAGAATTACCCCCTTTGTTAGGCCATGGTTGACCATGACCAGGAGACTATCAAAGCTCCCAGAGGGGGGGAGATTGGTGATCAGATTGCAGGAGATCTGTTGGAAGGGGTGAGAGCAGGAGGAGTGAATGGGGATGAGGGGTGGAGTGGTTGGGTGAGTGTTGGTTTTGTTTTGTTGGCATGTGGCACAACTGGAGATGTAGGAGCGGATGTAGGCAGCCATGGCCAGCCACCAGTACTGGGTGGCGACCAGCTGACGCGTTTTCAGGTAGCCGGGGTGTCCGGCAGAGAGGTGGTCATGGTGTTTGGCCAGAATGGCCTGGCGGGTGTCGGGAGGAGCATAGACTCAGCTGTTGTATGTGAGTAGGCCATCAATGGTTTGCCAGGGGGAGAGTCAGGAGCGGAGGGAGGCAGGGAGTTTTTGAGAGATGGATTGGAGGGCTGCGAGGGTGGTGTTGTCGGTTTTGCAGCCATCCTTGATTTGGTTGGCAAGGAGGGTGTTGATGGAGGAGACGAAAAGGTTGTCAGGGAGGAGAGTGACATCAGAGTTGTCTGCATCTTTGGAGTCATGGTCTGGTCATCGGGAGAGAGCGTCCGGTCCGGCAAGTTGTGCAGTGGGGGTGTAGGAGAACTTTAGGTCGAAGTTGGTGAGATTGAGGAGCCAGCGAGCCTGGCAGCAGTTAAGGTCTTGCAGTTTGCGGAAGTAGGTGAGGTTTTTATGGTTGGTAAAGACCTGTACGGGAAAAGGGGAACTGTGGAGGTAGTGTTTCCATGCTTGGAGGGCATGAATGACTGCGAGTAGTTCGCAGTCGTAAATATCGTAGTTTCGTTCTGTGGGGAGAAACGATTGGAAGATGAAAGAACAGGGTTTCCATTTCCCGTTCTTGTCAAGCTGTTGAAGGATACCTCTGGTGGCGAATTTGGAGGTGTCAGTGGGGATGGCAAATTGAGCCAAGGTGTCAGGGAGGCAGAGTATTGGTCGCATGAGAAAGCGTGCCTTGAGGTTGTCGAATGCAGTCTGGCATTTGGTGGACCATTCCCAGGGTTGGGTCTTCTTTGTGAGGTCGATGAGTGGTCAAGCAATGGTGGAGTAATTGGTGATAAAGTGCCTGTAAAAATTAGTGAACCTGAGGAAAGATCGGACTTGTTTCACTGTCAAGGGTGCGGGCCATTTGGAAATACCCTTGAGTTTCATGGGGTCCATGGTGGCATGTCCTGGGCGGACAATCATACTGAGGTATTCGACTTCATCAGTGGCAAATTTACATTTTTGAGTTTAAGATGGAGGTTGAGTTCCATCATCTGTTGGAGTACATGTTTGGTGTGTTCCGTGTGGAGGTCATTGTCAGGGGAGAAGATTAGAAGGTTGTCCATGTAGATGATGAGCCATCCTTCGGCAATCATGTCACGGAAGGAGTTGTTCATGAACCTTTGAAAGGTGGCTGGAGAATTAGTAAGTCTGAAGAACATTACATTCAGTTCGAACAGCCCTCAATGGGTGACAAAGGCGGCTTTCCAATGGTCTTCAGGCTTGATTTGGATGTTGTTGTACCCCCATTGTACATCGAACTTGGTGAACTTCTTGGTATCTTGGAGCTTGTCAATGAGCTCGGAGATCAGGGGTAAGGGGTAGGTGTCTCATATGGTTACCTCGTTGAGTTTTCTATAGTCTTGGCAGGAACAGAGTCCTCTGTCCTTCTTGTGGACAAAGAAAAAGGGGGATGCCTGCGGGGAGTTAGATGGGGAGATTTTCCCAGCGGCAAGGTTTTCATCAATGAACTTATCCGCTGCTTCCTTTTCAGCAGGAGATAAGGGGTAGATCTTACTGATGGTGGGTTTGAAGTCTGCTTTAAGTTTGATCTCGTAATCATAGGGTCGGGACGGTGGGAGGTAATCTGCGGTGTCTTTAGAGAACATGGAGGCGAACTGTTGATATTCTTCTGGGAGGGAGACCTTGGGTGCATTGAGGGCTTTGGCTTTGGCCAGCTCCATGGCTTGGGTGATTCTAGCAATCTGGGACACTTGGAGGAACCTCAAGCCGCAGTGCATAATCCAGAATACCGCATGGTTGTGGATGGCGATGGAGTTGAACACATCTTCGGTGATCCAATCATTGTAGTTGTGGAGTTGGGTTTGTGGACAGGGAAGGTATAGACCTTGTCATGTCTATCACAGTCTTTTTGGTATTCCTGATGGAGGAGTTTTGATTGATCGACTGATTAATCGATGGAGATAGTCCAGTTTACCCAATCAATGTTCATGTTTGCCACATGGAGCCAGGGTAGTCCAAGAATGATGTTGTCTTGGCTGAGGTGCATGACATGGAGGAGGACCTTTTGAGCGAGTTCTTCGATGGAGAGGAAGAGGGAGCAGGTATGGGTGATTTTCCCCTTTTTGTTGAGGGATCCATCTGTGTTCCTGGTGAGGATGGGGCTGGAGAGTTTGGTAAGGGGGAGTTGGTGTTTTTCAATGAAGTCTCAGTCAATGCAGGAGATATTGGCTCCACTATCTATGAGGGCATGAGTGTCGACAGTTTTGAGTGTGTATGTGGGGTGTATGACTTGGATAGGAATGTGCATAGATTTAGTCACCACTTTTACTAGTACAGAGACTATTGTGGAAGGTGCTAACGTCAAGGTAGGCTTCCATTCTAAAAATCCTGGAGGAACGCTACTTTTACAGATTCCTCATCTTCGTCATCATTGTCTTTGATTTCTTTGAGGTGGGGAATTTCTTCTTTGGCTACCTCGGCTACCTTCTTGGCAGGTGGTTGAGGGTTTTCAGATCGCTGTTGGGGAAAAGCCAGGCATTGGAGGGAAGAGTGCCCAGGTTGTCAGCATTGGAAGCAGAGTTTCTTCTTGATGCATCATTTTCTTTCTTTTGGGGTGAGTTTTCTGATGGTTCAGATGACATCTACATCCATGGTGTTCAGATATTTCCGAGGGGTGTATGTGGGGGAGTGTGCGGGTTGAGAGGTGGGGCGATATGCCCTATGCGAGATTTCCTGGGTTTGTTTCCACATGGTTTGGAAGTGGGTCACTTTCTTGTACCAGTCTTCCACGGTGGTTGGCAGGGATTCCATAGAGTAGATTTTCATCATCAGAGGTTGCGGCAGTCCCACAGAGAGGTAGGTGATAAGGACGTTGTCGTCCATTATCTTGGAGATGACCACATTGTTGTGGAAGTTGGTGATGTACTTGGTAAAAGTGGGTTCATAGGTTCCTTTCTTCTTGATCATTCACATGGTGGTAAGCCATGCAATAGGGTTACTGATGGAGTCTTGGTGTTCAAAAGCTTTTTTGAATTCACTGACAAAGTCAGAGAATTTTCCTAAGGTGATGATCCCAGTGGTCATGCACTTCTGGTGGAAGGTGGTGGCCCAGGTTGAGGCTGAGCCTTTGGTCATATGAGAGAGGGTGAAGGTGATTTATTTACTGTCAGTGTTGTAGACGTCTTCATTGACAAGGAGGTAGAACTGCACAGTGTGGAGCCACTGTGTAGATGTTTCATGGGTCCCATCAAAGGGTGTAGAGGCTCCAAGACGGAGTTCCTTTCCAGCAGACATAGTCTTTCTGGTTGGAGACAGCCAAGGGAACAGGGGATGCATTCGAGATAAAGGGTACCCAGTGAGCACGGGGTGGGTAGGCTTGGGAGAGAGAGGAAAGATGGGTTGTGTGGTAATGGAAGTGGGAGATGGAGGGGTAGGAACTCTTGGAAGGTAGAGTTGGGTAGAAAGGTCATGGGAGAGTTGGAGAGTCTCCTCTTGTTCTTCATGGGTGATGGGGTTGACATCTTGATTGGAGTGATCAAGGGACAAGGGGGACAAGGGCTTGGGGGATGAAGGTTGGTCTGGGATGATATCTTGGGAAAGAAACCACTGGGTGGGGGTTCTGGGATCAATGGTGGTGTGTTGCCCAGGGAATCACCCCATTCAGGCTGAAGGCGGAAATGGGGTGCACAGGTGTCCAGGAAATAACCCTGTTCAGACCGAAGGTGGGAGTGGGATGAGAAGTGGGAACGACCTAGTAGTGGCCCATAGGGAGAAGCTTAGTCTTTTGTTACATCGGGCTGGGACTGACAGGTTCTTGAGTGAGTAACTGCCTCGACGAAGGATGAATGAGGTGGACTTAGGGATGTACACTGACAGAGGACTTCGGGGCATGACAAGTGTAGGTCTAATGCCTAACACCAGAGATGAAGATTACTCATTGGGGAAGACCTGTGGAGTCGCAGAGAGTCCAAGGGGATTCCTTGACTCAGGTGATTGAAGGGTGAAGGAAGACTCAAGGGAAGTCCCTTAGTCTTAGTGTGTCAATACTGATGACGATGAAATGGGTGAGGAGGAGGCAAAGTAACTTGTATTATTTGAGAAGACTAAGCTTAGAGAATACAAGCAAGGACACAGGGTTTAAATACTACTACCTAGAGGGTTACATAAGGTGACGTGTCAGTGTCGAAGATAAGAGAGTGAGTCAGCCGATAAGGACTGAGTCATGATGAGTCATATCTAATAATACAATGGTTCTGGAGAAGGCCAATCATCAGTGAAGTACAGAAGGAACTGTGGAGGCGGAGCATTCCTAAAGTCCAGAGTGACGGAGGAGCAATGGAGTTTAGCTAAGTCAAAGAAAGGGAAAAGAAAAGAAATAGATCGCATCTATGATCGTAACAGCAATCATCCAGACATTGATGTCTTTGAACTTCCTCTAGGGGGCTCTTCTGACTACAGCGAGAATCTTGAGAAGATTGTATCTGTTTCAAATCAAACTCAATGGGATAAAATGAAAACTGAAACAGGTCTTACCAAATCTCCTCTTATTCTCAGGCTTAATCCTATGTGTTCACTGGGGGTACCACTCTCTATCACAACTGATATTATGCATCTTGCCAGCAACCTCTCCAATCTTCTTATCTCCCTTTGGCATGAAACTATAGATGTTGGTACAAATAACAACTGTGTGATATGGGACTGGGCTGTGCTCAAAAATAAAGATGTAGGATATCGCATGGAAAGGATGTTGAGGATGCAGGTAACCATCTTCCTGGATCCTACAACTGCAAATCTCATAATATTGCTGAAAAAATCAATTCTCAATACAAGACCTGGGAATTCCAATTGTACACATTTGATGTCACTCCTGCCCTTCTATATGGTATCCTGCCACTCAAGTATTGGACCCACTATTGCATGCTCATTCATGATTTCCAGATTATGTGCCAGTGCTCAATTACCCAACAACAACTTGTTGATGCACATGCCCTCCTATGCAGCTGGCAGCATGATTCTGAACAAATATATTACCAGTGCAAGCATTCTTGAATTCATTTTGTCCATCCAGCAGTCCACCAAGTCACACATCTCATAACAGAGGCTGTCCAGAAGGGTCCCCCACTTTGCTATGCTCAATGGATAATGGAGTGCACTATTGGCAACTTAGGGCAGGAAATCTGGCAGCTATCAAAGCCATTTGCTAACCTTGCACAAGAAGATGTGCAGGACTGCCAAGTCCATGCTCTTCTTTCTATGATGCCTGTTATGTTCTTGTGCTGTGAACCCACACTAGGGCCAAGGACATTTTCTAGGCTATATCGTGGTCAACTAAGAATTGCTTAGGTGAGAACAAGATGGTAGACACTAGATCTCAAGAGGATTGCTGGTATTGGCACAATATACACCATAGTACATGGTGGTAACTGTTAGACCAAGATTGATCTTCATGAGTACTAGGCTAAGGTATATATACAAAGGGAATGAGAGCATGGACCATGGAAGGTCATGGAATACAAGGGAATGCTAGGAAATGACTAAGGGATAACAGATGACTAAGGATTGTGTGACTGTGGAGCAGAGGCTCTAGGCAGCATGTGGAGATAAGCAATCATAAGAATAGAACTAGGTTTAGGCATAGGAAAGTTTAAGGATCAAGGATGGGAACTAAGGATATACTAGAGAGAAACAAGAGTAAGAGATAGAGTGGGCACAGGGTAGATTGGGCTGTGAAGGAGATGATGAGGAAGAAACTGAGCAGGTGCAGGGTAGACCAGGCCATGAAGGAGATGATAAGGGTGAAACTGAGTGGGCATGGGGTAGACTGGGTTGTGAAGGAGACGATAAGAGAGAAACTGAGCAGGCGCAGGGTAGACCAGGCTATGAAGGAGATGATGAGGGTGAAACTGATGACTAAAGATGATTTAGATATGGTGATGATGATGAAAATGAAGGAAACATCATAGATAAGAAGGGGTCTAGGGCATACAGGTAAGGCCATAGGCAAGTGCAGGAGGAACTGTGATCTAAGAAAGGAACCAGGTGATGCCAGTGAGTCTAGCAATGGGGGATAGCAATGGCAAGGGAGCTAGGGGTGTGGACAGGGGTGGCAGTAGAGTGGCAGTGGACTAGGAAAAAGATAGGGGAAAGCCTATCTAGAGGGAAAAACCATAAAAATGCCTGAGCTCGATACTCCCCCAAAGGGCCTCCCATATGGAGCTATAGATCTTGGAGATGAATATGTGCACCTCTGGAAGCATTCAAGATATGTGACTCTGCCTGATAACAACATTGCTCACCATATTTATGCCTTCCTACCACCTGGATAGGTAATGCCTCACATCCAAAAGTGGTCAAGACTATCATTACCCAATGGACAAGTTGCATGTTCTCTATGGAGAGAAGTACTCAAAGTGCCTGAGTAGTTATGAATTTCACAGAATGTCAAGGTACAGTGACCTCAAAAATCCTTTCCATACTAACATAGACTGTGGTGCATGAAGTGCACTGCCAGTCACTGTGGGAATTTCGCTTAGCTTTGGTGGAGTTATAAATGGTACTCACTCTTGGCTACAAATGTGCTTCCTGGGTCATGTGATTTTGTTCACACACCATTGAGAAACAACCATTTCAAAACAGCCATGTCATGGAAAGGGTTTTTGAGCTTTTGAAATGATGACTAGGATCTCAGTCAAATCATTGATTATTTGTTATTGTTTGTTAATACAAACAAGGATATACATGTAAATAGTATATCTGAGTTCAAAAAAGTTCACACACTTCTTGATTCTCAACTTCTATCATGGTTAAGTCTCTCTCCCTCACTTAGCAAAAGACCATCCTTTCTTTGCTCGATGCTGGCCACTCTGGTGAAGCCATTGCCAAGCAAAGTGGTGTCAGCCCTTCTGCTATATCCAAACTTCGCTCCAAGAAGTGTTCTGCCCTTCCCAAAGCTATTGGAGGTTGTCCTTCCAAGCTTTCTCCTACCAATATTCACCATGCCCAGCCCCTTATTACCTCTTGCAGAGCTGAAAATGCTGTCCAAGTGATCAAAGCTCTATCCAACATGATCAATGAGCCTCTATCTGCCAGTACAATTTGTCTTTACTTGAAGAAATCTGGTATGAAGGCTGTGGTCAAGTCCAAACACCCTATTCTCTCTGCTAGGCATCACAAGGCTTGTTTGGATTTTGCTTATGCCCACAAGGATTGGACTATAGAGGATTGGAAGAAGGTAATATGGTCTGATGAGACCAAAATCAATCACCTAGGGTCAGATGGACGTAAATGGGCTTGGAAAAGGTCAGGTGAGGGACTTAGTAATAGGTTGGTGGATGGAATCCTCAAGTTTGGAGGAGGATCTCTGATGATGTGGGGCTGTATGACTTGGGAGCGAGTTGGATTTGCTTCCAAGATTGATGGTAGGATGGATGGGAACCTTTACCTTCAGATTTTGAAGGATGAGCTCAAGCAAACACTGCAGTATTATGGTTTCAATCCCCCTGACACCATCTTTCAGCAAAACAATGATCCCAAGCACACCTGCAAGAAGGTCAAGAAGTGGCTAGAGGAGCAGGAATTTGATACTATGGGTTGGCCTGCACAGTCTCCTGACCTAAACCCTATAGAGCATCTCTCGGGATGGCTTAAAAGGAGGCTTGCAGAGTATGAAAACCCTCCTAATGGGATTCATGAGTTGTGGGAAAGGGTTCAGATGAAGTGGGAGAGGATATCAGTTGAGGAGTGTCAGAAACTGATTGAGAGTATGCCTAGAAGGGTTCAGGCAGTGCTTAAAGCAAAGGGAGGCTATACCAAGTACTAATAATATCCAAATACCCTTGTCAATTCAAAAGCTCAAAAACCCTTTCCATGACATGACTGTTTTAAAATGATTATATCTCAACGGCATGTGAACCAAATCACTTGGCCAGGGGAGCAAAGGTGTAGCCAGGAGTGAGTACTATTTATAACTCTACCAAAGCTAAGCGAAATTCCCACAGTGATTGGCAGTGTGCTTCGCACACCACAGTCTAGGTTAGTATGGAAAGGGTTTTTGAGGTCACTGTATGTTCCATTATCCAAAAGTACTACTGTTTTTTAATCCACTCCTTTAGTTTTTGCTCAACAGTAAAATACATGGTGGGGAGGTTCAATATTTTACCCAGGTTGCAATGAGATCACTGGCAGACAGAGAATGGCAATTTCACAACCTTGGTATTCTGAGGTTGTATTCTGAACCAGATAAAAGGCTGCTTGAGCTTTCCTTTCAGGTCATTGCTGCATCAAAATATCTTGATGACATTATAGTAACTGACATCAAGGATATCCACAGTGTTGTTGCCATGATACCAAAGAAACTCACACTGCTGGAAACAGCACAACAGGAGGAATACTTCTGTAGGGTAGAAAAACCAGGTTTGAATATATCAGATCCAGGAGTATCTTCAATAGCAATGAAAATGATGTAGAGTAACCATTTTACAATACAATCTCTATTCATCTCATGTTTAGTTGGTGTCAACTATTCTACCATCACCATCACCTACTCATTACTTTATCCTGGCCTGCACAGAGCCTCTAGTGTGGATCCATTCATCATAATATCCACTGATATGCAATATGCCATATATCTTTTTGGCACTAGAAAGGCTAAAACTGCTGCCCAGGTCACCAAATCTCTTCACAACATCAAGATCCATCTTATTCCTTCCCTGGCCATATACTGTCACCTTATAAGCCTTATATAAAGGCCACAGTGACATTGAAACATTCCCTACATCTCAATGATTATGAGGAGCATAGGTTAAACTTTGCTCTAAGCTACCAGCTTCTGTCATACAATCTAATTTAGTCAATATTCATGATATATAATCATTTTGAACACATATGATCTGCCACAATCCAATCCTGGTGACTCAGAGCAAAGCTCAACCACCTCTTCCCATAATTATTGAAATGTAGAGAATGTTTCAATGTCACTGTGGCCTTCATATAAGGCTTATAAGGTGACAATATATGGCCAGGGAAGGAATAAGATGGATCTTGATATTGTGAAGAGATTTGGTGACCTGGGCAGCAGTTTTAGCCTTTCTAGTGCCAAAAAGATACATGGCATATTGCACATTAGTAGATATTATGATGAATGGATCCACACTAGAGGCTCTGTGCAGGCCAGGATAAAGTAATGAGTAGGTGATGGTGATGGTAGAATAGTTGACACCAACTAAACATGAGATTTGGCAGGTTTATTGAGCCAATTCTAAGAAGGGGGTGATTTGATTCATTTTTTTAATGGAAAGGGATTTAGTAGACAAATTTAATTGTATTTGATGTATTTACATAATATTAAACTTACTATGTATCATATAACACATTGCTTATGTAATACCATAGTACAACATATGATTCTAGCCTTTCATGGTGTCAGCAACAAAACTGTTGCAATGAGTAGTCCTTACTAAATGTGTAATATTGCCTGATATAATAAACATTACATAATAAATGTATATATATTTGAATAGCCCTTGATAAGGGCTTTCTAATGCTACCCAGCTCAGGGGGTCTAGCATCAATGAATCACTAGATATTTGCTTCACAGTCCAAGTGTTATAAACATTGCAACAGTTTTGTTGCTCAGTGTATGTCAGTATGTACCCCCAAGACTCAGAGTTCTCACTGTCATTGCCCCCAGATCTGCTCCTGGGCTTGATCTCAGTATTGGCTGTTATCTTGGCATCTGGCATCTCCAACTCCTCAGAGTCAGATTCAAGTTGTCTTTTGATGTGAAAAACAATTGTCTGTAATGGAGTTTAGTAGATTGGTGGTATGAACAAGGTCAATTCTTACCTTTTTTCCAGGTCTCATAATGTCAAGACAAAGAGTGTAGGAATTCCACTATGGCACAATGCCATGGATGTTGAGTTTGATGATATCTTCAGACATATCAACAACAGGAGCTTGTTTGATAAGCATCAGTATGACAGGTTCAGCCATTTTTGTGTGATGGATTTGATATGATATGATATGATTTTAGCAATCAATATGGATAGCATATGCCATATTGGAGACTGTAATGCATCTTTGCCCTGCAGTGCATTTTATCTTTTGACCTCTCCCTCATTGTACTACCATATTGTTATGCTGGGCTAAGGGATACCAGCAGGGACTCAAAGTGAGCTCAAGGTTAGATGAGAAGACGAGGGAGGATACACCGGGTGTTCCGACAGAAGACTTTGGAGACACACATTCAAGGGGACACCTTGAACAGAAGCAACACCAAACGGCCTGCGGGTCGACTCTAGGAGTTTCCTAAGTCAGGGACGAAGGTTACAAGGGAGAGCCTCAGGGAAGTCCCTTAGCTCTAGTGTGCTGGTTACAGACAGTGACGAGGGGGCAAGGAGATGGCTTAGAGCTTGTAGAATTGAGTAGACTAAGCTAAGGAGATACAAGGCATTTAGAGAGGTATAAGTACATATGCCAAGATGCTTAGGTAATGGACTCCTACTGAGTCCGAGATAAGGAGTGAGTCATCCAGAGATAAGGGTGAGTTATGATGAGTCAGTTCTAATAATACAACGGTTCCAAGATAAGGTGGAAGGAAAGGAACCGGGGAAGCGGAACTTGAGGCGTAAACGGAGTTCCTAAGTCCGAGATAAGACGAGAGACAAAAGAGGACTTAGTGACATAAAAGAAAAGGAAAAGAAAAAGAGGCGATCCACCATGAATCATAACATTACCCCCGTGCTAGGGGTGAGACTCTAACGAACCTTTCTCAAAGGTTGATGTGTTACGCTGGGCTGTGGAATACCAGTGGGGACTCAAAGTGAGCTCTGAGTAGAGACAAGACGAGGGAGGATACACCGGGTGTTCCGACAGAAGTCTTCGGAGACATGCCTTCAAGGTTGATGCTTGAAGGGAAGTGACGTCAAACGACCTGCAAGTAGACTTCAAGGGGTTTCCTCAAGTCAAGGACAAAGGTTCAAGGTGAAAGCCTCAGGGAAGTCCCTTAGCCTTAGTGTGCTGATAACAAACAGCGACGAGAGGAGCGAGGAGTGGCTTAGAGCTCGTAGAATTGAGTATCAAGGTAACTAAGTACAAAGGGCTGCTTAGTACTACTCATACGAACTATACCTGTAAACAGTTAGCGACAGTAATGGGTAAGGGATTGACGAATGTGATAGTTGGATGTGAAGAGAGAGCAATGGTGAGGGGACTGGGCGACAAGCATGGCGAGGAGACTTCCATAAGTGTGAGGCAACACGTATGGTGGACTAAGCACAGTGGTGGCCTCTAAGAGGATCTGTCGAGCTAGGCGATACTCACGTAGAGACCGATGTCTAGCTCGAGAGGAGGGATCACAGTGAGTGCCCGGTCGAGAGAATTGAGGAGACTAAGCTAAGGGAAGTTACAGGGGGTCGGAGCGATATAAGTACAGACGCCAAGGGAACTTGGTAAGGCTTCTAGTAAGCCTGAGATATGGAGTGAGTCATCCGCAGTAGATAAGGATGAGTCACGACGAGTCAGTTCTAATAATACAGCGGTTCCGAGATAAGGAGAGAACAAGCAGAACCGGGGAAGTGGAACTTGGGGCGTAAATGGAGTTCCTAAGTCCGAGATAAGACAGAAGACGATCGAGGACTTAGCTAAGTAAAAAGGAACAAAAGGAAAAAGAGAAAAAAGGAGGCGATCCACCATGGATCGTAACATTACCCCCATGCTAGGAGTGAGGCTCCAATGAACCTTCCTAAAGGTCTATATATCTGGCACCTGGGAGCCCGTCATATTAGTGTAAGCGACATCATCAAAGACGTCATCAACGTCATCGTCTCCATAGTTGTGGACTTTGACGGGAGAACGGGGGCGACGAGGTCGATGGTTGTGACGACGCAGTGGAGGTATGGGACGTGGGGGAGGAGACGGGCGAGTCCGGCGGTTGCAGACCTGTTCGGGAGAGCGGTTCCCTTGGGAAGAGCTGGATGAAGAGAAGAAGTGCGGGGGAGGTGGAGGTCGGTGGAGCGGGCAGCGTTGTTGGGTGTGACCCGGGGTGAAGTTGAGACAGAGAGGGCATTGGTAGACTTGGCAATCGGCCCAACAGTGGCCAAGATGGTGGCAGTGAAAACATGCCTGCCGATATCTGGGGTGGAACTCCAGAAGGGGAGTCATACCGTCATTGCCGGTCCAGAAGGCCTCAGCTTGGGCTAAGAAGTCTATCTCCACGGGGTTGAGGGGGGAGGCAGATGCGGAGGGGGTGGAATTGGCTCGGCGGTCTCGACACTCGGAGTGTTCTGTCAGGTACCAGTTCAGGTCCTGGAAGAATTCGAGGGCTCCGAGTTGGTAGGCTAGGAGCAGTGATACAGCACACGTGTCCTGGTAGATGGAGGATAGGACAGTGTGGAGGCACATGTGTTGAGCGTCGGATGTTATGCGAAGTGTACCAACAAAGGTCTCGAGGGAGTCGTTCGACTTTGAGGCGATACTCATGAAGAGACCGACTTCTCAAAATGAAGGACCAAGGGACTAAAGGCTCAGAGAGACTTAGGAGTGACTAGGGATGATGCAAGATATACGCTTGTATTGCGCAGATCAAGTATGAGTTACAAAGATGAATACTACATGGTTTTATAGAGAGAGGACCAGCGCACGGACCATGGAAGGTGAAAGAAACAGAGTGACTAAGCGAGGGGAGATAAGCGGGGATATCGGAACACTAGTTGATATGAGAGAATCAACGAGGAGAGGTTAGTCCAAAGAGAGACTCATAGTGTAAGTGTGATCAGTTACATGGAGGCGGGCTAAGGAGATTGCAGAAGAGCTAACTATTACCATGTATGCAGCGGAGAGTCACCGGGAGGATTGGCATCTCCAGTTAGACCAAGAAGAGAAAGACGTTACTAATAGTATGCGATAAAAAAGGAGAAAAACAGTAACATTACCCCTCTCGTACAATCAAGCTCCAGGCTCGATGACTAATCCCCATCGGCCCCATGGATCAGGTAGAGGATGAGGGGGAGGGGCCGTAGATCGCCAACTGCTGCGATGGCGTAGCACGCTCAAAAGTACAGTCATCGATGATGTGCCCAGGTCAAGAGCAAGTTCCACAAACCCTAGCGGGGCAGAATCAATCACCATGTCCCCAATGATGGCAGTAGTCGCATTGGATAGTAAGACACTCGCGGGCGAGGTGTCTGGGGTTAAGGGTGCGACAGTTGGGGCAGCGGTAGGTGGGACAGTCCTGTTGATAATGACCCTGGCCAGCACAGTGAAAGCACCAGGTGGTATCAGAGGCTAGTGGGAGGCGGAGTAGATGATGATGAGGGAGGACTTGAGTTGGTGAGGAAAGGACGTTTCCTGAGGGGGTGGAAAAGACGGTGGGCATAAGGGGAGCGTTGGCGACGAGTTCATTCGAGGAGGAGTTGGATTCGACTTCGGACTCGTCAGAATCAACAGCGGTGGGGGTATCAGCAGGGGCTGGGGAAGAGAGACGAGATGAAAGCGAGATTGATCGAGGGGGTGGTACCGGGAGAATGATAGGGCGAGGACGGTTAAGTAAGAAATTATCTACTGAGTGGGCGTAATGGTCGTGCTGGTCCTGCGGGAGAGACATGTAAATTCTGCGGAAGACGGGATAGATTTCCAAGGGGGGAATGGACTCTACGTAGGTATGGAAGCCATGATGAAACAGAGCGAGGAGGAGATTGCAAGAGATGCTAGTAAGTGAAAAGTAGGCAGCTTGGTCGGGGGATGGACTAGCCCAGATCATTCAAGCAAGGCATGAGGTTCCATGAGACGCTTTGATGAGATCTTGGGTGGTGTAATCATCGTTGAACATCGGGTCTTGTTTGATGATGAGGATTAGGGTGGGGGTATCCAGGATGTCAGCGTATAACTTGAGAATGGCATGCTCAGGAAGGTAGGCGGGATAGACATTGCGGGAGTGAAGGGGGGAGATGCGACCAGCAAGGGGAGAAGAGGCAATGGCGGAGGTCAAGAAAGACATATTGGTAGGGAAGGGTGGAGCAGGGTTTTGGTGCGGGTAAGAGATACTCACGAAGAGACCGTCGATTACCTGCACCGAATTCAAAGGCGATGAAGTTCCTTATAAGCAGATAGAAGGTGGGCGGAATGATGGAGATTGACTTCCGGTTCCCATGTATTTTCGGAAGATGGGTATCCTTTCCATGCGGTGAGGTATTTCTGCTTATTGGTGGGGCCTTTGTGCGCAAGGATTGCCATTACTTCGTATTCTTCTTCTTGGTTGATAAGGTCAGGCGGTGGTGCAGAGAAGCTTGGGCCGAAGGCGGCAGTGGTGTGATAGGGCGATAGTAGAGAAGCGTGAAAGACGTTGTGGATTCTCCAGGAATGGGGGAGGCGAAGTTGATAAGATAAGGGTGATAAGACCCTGGTTATTTCAAATGGTCCCAGTCGCTTGGGGGAAAGTTTCCTGGAAGGGTATTGGAGTCAGAGATTCGTGGTTTCGAGCCAGACTTTATCTCCGACCTTCCAGGGGCTGAATTTTCTCCAGGAACGGGAGAGCATCAGTTTTCGGGCGATCTCATGGGCGGCAAGGGCTTCTTTTTGGGAGAAGTCTAGAGTGGAAAGACGTTCTTCGAGCGCAGGGATAAAGGTCTTTCCGAATGGTGGGAAGGATCTGGGTTCATACCCATAGAGTAGGGAGAATGGAGATTTCTTGGTGGAAGAGTGTGGGGTGGAGTTGTGATGAAACTCGGCAGCAGGGAGTAGGGAGGACCAGGAGTTGAAGTTATTGGCACAGAAGATTCTTAGGAATATTTCTAGCTCCTGGTTGGTTCGTTCCGTTTGGCCATCAGTTTGGGGATGGTAGGCGGAGGATAGGCAGATGTCGTATTTAAGTAGTCTAGCGAGTTTGAGGGTGAAAGCTGAGGCAAACTGTGGGCCACAGTCAGATATGACAGAATCGTAGAGGCCAAACCGCTTGAAAATGTTTTCATAAAATAGTAGGGCTACTCCGGCGGCATCGATGGTTTTGGAACAAGGGATGAGAATTACCCCCTTACTAAGGCCATGGTCGACCACAACCATGATAGAATCGTGGTTATTGGAGGGGGGGAGGTCGGTAATAAGATCTACGGAGAGCTGTTTGAAAGGCAGGGGGGAAGAGGAGGCAATTGGTGATAAAGGTGGTTGAGTAGGGTGGGTGTTGGGTTTGGATTGTTGACAGGTGGGGCAGCTGCGGATGAAGTGTCAAACAAAGGTAGAGAGTCCTGGCCACCAGAAGTCACGTTCAAGGAGGGCTTGGGTGCGGAAGATGCCCATGTGGCCGGAAAGGGGTGATGAGTGGATTGAATGAAGGAGGGATGATCGTGCGGCTGGTGGCACATACATGCGATTGCGATAGAAGAGGTGGCCATTATCGAATGACCAGTCAGCTAGGGAGGAGCAAGGGAGTAGGGGTGATCCGGCGGAGATTGCAGCGAGAGCGTCAAGGACAAGGGGGTCCGTGACGGAGGATGATTTGATATGGTCGGCTAAGGTGAGATCTAGGGCATTGATGATGACTGGGTCGGGGAGGATGGAGGAATCGAGGTTGTCGGAGCTAGTGTCAATAGAATCGCGTCGGGATAAAGCATCTGCGGGTGCCATTTTGGAGCCTGGTGTGACCTTCCAGAGGATGTCAAAGTCCTGAAGGAAAAGTGCCCATCATGCTTGTCAACGAGATAGTTTGCGAGGGTCACGGATGTAGGAGAGATTTTTGTGGTCTGTGATGATGGTGACAGGGAGGGAGGAGCCTTGGAGGTATCGGCGCCATTCCGTTAAGGAGAGAATGACCACGAGGAGTTCGCAATCATAGATATCATAGTTGCATTCAGCGGGAGCGAAGGTTTTGGAAAAATAGGCGATGGGTTGAAGATCGCCGTTGACATCAAATTGCATGAGGACTGCGCCGGCGGCTAGGAGGGAGGCATCAGTCATGACGGAGAAGGGTTTGGCAAGGTCGGGGAGGGCGAGGACTGGGGCGTGGCAGAAGGAGGAGATGAGGGTAGTGAATGCGCGTTGTTGGAGGGATGACCAGAGCCATGGCTGGTCCTTGCGGGTAAGCAGGGTGAGTGGGGCCATGATGTTGGAGAAGTTAGGGATAAATTTTCGATAGAAGTTAGCGAAGCCGATGAAGGACCAGATTCCCTTGACTGAGGTGGGAGGTTTCCAGTCATGAATGGAAGTGAGTTTTAGAGGGTCCATGTGGAGCTTTCCTCGACTGATTATGAGTCCAAGGTACTTCATGGTTGGCATGTTGAAGGAGCATTTGGTGATCTTTAAGGACAGATTGTTTTCTCGGAGTCGTTGAAGGACTCGATGAGTTCGTTCATGGTGGAGGGTGAGGGTGCCTTTCGTATGGAGGCCTAGGTCATCCATGTAGATTTTTAACCACCGTTCGGCGATCATGTCGGCGAAGATGTGGTTCATGAAGGCTTGGAAGGTGGAGGGCGCATTAGAGAAACCAAAGAACATGCAGGTGGGTTTGAATAGTCCTAGAGGGGTGATGAAGGCGGCTTTCCATTGGTCGGCTTCTCGGAGATGGATGTTATTATAGCCCCAACGGATATCCATTTTGGTGAAGTAATTGGCATCCTTTATTTCGTCGATGAGATCGGATATGAGGGGGAGAGGATAGGCATTGCGAATGGTGTGGCTATTGAGGTATCGGTAATCCTGACATGGGCGGAGGGATCCATCCTTCTTGGGGACGAAGAAGAACGGGGAGGCCTGAGGAGATTTTGATGGGACAATACGACCAGTTTTGAGATGTTCGTCTACAAATGATTGAAGGGCAATTTTCTTGGCAGGGTTCAAAGAGTAAATTTTAGCAATCTTTGGGCAGAAGGTGTCTTTGAGATCAATAGTGTGATCAAATGGGCAATGAGGAGGGAGTTGGTTATGGGTGGATTCAGCGAAGACGTCAGCAAAATCAAGGCAGAACTCAGGGATGGAGACATTGTCTGTTCCTGAGGTGATGGCGAGTTTGGTGGAGATGGTGGTTTTGTTCACCGACTCTTCGAGAAAGCCATTCAGGGGAGGATCCTCACGAAGAGACCTCTCAACCCTCTCCAGCGATCTAGAAGGGAAGGTGAAGGTTCGAGTTTGCCAGTCGATGATGGGGTTCCATGTGGTTAACCAAGGGGTGCCGAGGATGATTTGAGGTTGTTTTTGTCAAAGGATGAAGAGTTTTATCAGGAAGGAAAGTGGTCTGCAGGTGATGCACATAGTTGTTACCCAGTTAATCTGTCCAGCTCGATTCCTGGATCTGTCTACATTGAAAGCGAAGATGGGGAAGCAGAGTCGTTGGAGTGAAAACTGTCCCTTTGGAAGAAGTCAGGGGTCAATGAAATTTCTGGTTGCTCCGGAGTCGACCAGGGCGGTGGTATTGACGGTTTGTTGCACAGTTACTCTGAGTCGAAGAGTTCTATTGTTTGGCAGAGCTACTAGTACATTGGGAGGAGAAGTAGACGTTGAAACTACTTCTCTTTTCAAAAATCCTTTACTTCTTGGATCTTGGCGACAGTCACCCCATTAACTGTTTCTCCAGGGTTTTCTTTGGGGTCTTCTTCATAACACATTTTGAGGACGGAGAGGATTTCCTTCTCGTCTTTTCCTCCGGTGTGAAGGGAATTGACATAGAGCTCAAGAGGGGATTTTGGCTTTGGGGGGGGGGGGGGGGGGTGGGTAGTTATGATGGGGGTAGTGGTGGTGGTGGTGGTGCGGACTTGGAAGGTTCGAGGAGTGTTTGTGGTGGGGTTGTTGGTCTTTCAGCAATTTCGGGCGTCATGGCCAATGATTCTACAGCGGAAACATCTCCCTTCTCTGATGCACTTAGCTCGTTCTGTGGGGGTAAGTTTAGCTAAGGTGGTGGTGGTGTTGACCTCCATAGCATTGGGGTCTTGTAGGGTTCATTGATTGAAGGTGAAGGGGGAAGGGTTGGTGCCAGTTCGAAGCGCTTGGATTCTCATCTTTTGGGCATGGAAGGCTTTCGCCTTGGTTACCCAGTCTACGATGGTAGTGGGGACGGTTCCCATGGACAGGATCATGGTGGTGATTTGGTGATCTAACCCTAAGGCGAAGTGATCGACGAGGGTGGTTTCGTCGGTGATTCCTGATTTTCCAGTGAGGTTTTGAAAATCAGTGATGTATTGCTGGAATCCATCATTTGAGCAAGAGATTTTTTGACAGAGTTTGGCAAGTTCGATGCGAGCAGAGGCTTGGATGTTGAAGGGGAAGAAAGTGGTTTCGAAGTCCTTGATAAAGTTGTCGAAGGTTTTACCGGCTACAATGGTCGGGTCGGCCATTTTATCATACCAGGCTTCTGCGAAAGAGGCTCCCCGGCCAGTGGGCATTTTGTTTAGAGCGGTTATGATCCGCTTGGGGTCTCCAGGGTAGAGGGCCTGGTTAATCAGGAAGTAGGCTTTCATGGCCTTCATCCATCGAGAGGCATTGGAGGGGAGGCCGGTGAAGTCTGTAGGGAGAGTGGCTTTGAGTTCGGAGGGCATAGTTGGTGAGGGCATTCTGGACCAGTTGATTGGGCTAGGGGTTCAGGGTGGGGGTGGGCTAGGCTGACGTGGGGGTGGGCTAGGCTGACAAGGGGGTGGGCTAGGCTGACGTGGAGGTGGGCTAGGTTGACGAGGGGGTTGACTCGGTGATGAGACTGATGGACAAGTGGGGGTTCTTCCTACAAAGGATGGGTCTAGCAGGGTTCTACTGGATCCGGCTAACCATCGAGAGGTTCGATATCTGGTGAGGTCAGGAAGATCAGAGTCTTCTTCCTTGGGTACTCGGTAGGACGTTTTGATGTTAGAATAGGTCCGACACCTAGGTAGGTGGGACCAGGGAGATACTTGATCTTTTGTTATGCGAAGCATACCAACAAAGGTCTTGAGGGAGTCGTTTGACTTTGAGGTGATACTCACGAAGAGACCGACTTCTCAAAATGAAGGACCAAGGGACTAAAGGCTCAGAGAGACTTAGGAGTGACTAGGGATGATGCAAGATATACGCTTGTATTGTGCAGATCAAGTATGAGTTACAAAGACGAATACTACATGGTTTTATAGAGAGAGGACCAGTGCACGGACCATGGAAGGTGAAAGAAACAGAGTGACTAAGCGAGGGGAGATAAGCGGGGATATTGGAACACTAGTTGATATGAGAGAATCAACGAGGAGAGGTTAGTCCAAAGAGAGACTCATAGTGTAAGTGCGATCAGTTACATGGAGACGGGCTAAGGAGATTGCAAAAGAGCTAACTATTACCATGTATGCAGTGGAGAGTTGCCGGGAGGATTGGCATCTTCAGTTAGACCAAGAAGAGAAAGACATTACTAATAGTATGCGATGAAAGAGGAGAAAAACAGTAACATCGGAGGGGTTTGGAGGAATAAGGCCGAGACGAGTGATTTGCAGGTATAGTTTGGAAACAAGTTCCAAGGGAGATGCGTCTTCGATGAAGGACTGCATGGGGATGAGGAGGTGGGAGTCGGTCAGGGCCGACATGAGCTCCTGGAGGTCGTCTCAAGAGGGGTAATCTTCATGCAAGCGATGTGTGTTGATAGGGACGTCAACGCTTAGGATGGGCGTCGGAAGGACGGTGGCAAGAGAGACGGGTGGGAGCTTGGGGGAGCGGTCTGCCCAGCGTGGGGGATCAGCGGCGGGGGATCCCCAGCCAGGAGAGGGGGCACGGGAGGATGATGTCAATGGATCGTATATGGTGGATGTGTGAGAATCTATAGTAGGAAAATCTATGGGGATGTCCTCAGCGAGGATGACGTTACGTTCATCAGTGAGAGGAGACGAGAGAGGGGGAGAAGAGCGGAGGGACGATACAGTAGTAATGGAAGACATTCTCTTCTTTTTTTTTTTTGACGGTTTTCTGTTTGTTTTGGGTACACTACGAGTGAGAGAGGGAGAGAGGAGGCTAGAGGGGAAAGGCGTGATGGTGTGCCTTCTTATAGGCAGAGAGAATGGTCTGTGCGCATTTGAGATCCTTTTCAAGAAGCCAAGAGTCATCATCAGTGGAGTATCCTTTCCACTGGACCAGATAGTGGCACTTATCCGAAGCACCATAATGATGTATGATCTTTTCTATTTTGTACTCTGCTTGTCCGCCAATGAGCTCCGGCGGGTTCTTTTTGAAATGGGGGCCGCAAACAGCGTTTTCGCGATAGGGCAATAAGAGAGAAGCGTGGAACGTGGGGTGGAGTTTCCACGTTTTGGGTAAAGCTAGGCAATAAGAGATGGGGGATAATACGTCAGTGATAACGAAGGGTCCTTCTCTTTTGGGAGCGAATTTGGGGTTGGCTAGTTCTCGGCGGAGGTTGCAAGCCTCGAGCCATACTTTATCTCCTTTACTAAAAGGGGTAAATGGGCGTTTGTTTCGATTGGCCATCACCTGGCGGGCTAGTTCATGGGAGGTGAGGGCTTCATTTCGGGCGGACGAGAGTTCCTTGAGGCGAGTTTCAACAGCGGGGATGTTGGTGTTGGGGACTAGAGTGGGTAACGGGTTAGGTTCGTATCCCATGAGGAGGAAGAAGGGGGATTGGTTAGTGACGGAGTGAGGGCGGTGGTTGTGGGTAAACTCTGCTAGAGAGATCTTACTAGCCCACAAGGTGGGGTCGTCTCCACAGAAGATGCGGAGATAAGTTTCTACTTCCTGGTTGACTCTTTCAGTTTCTCCGTCGGTCTGAGGGTGAAAGGCAGTAGAGAGGGCGAGCTTGTAGTTAAGGATCCTCCCTAGCTCTTTGGAGAAGGCAGAGGTGAATTGGGGGCCTCGGTTGGAGATGATCTTGTCAGGTAAACTGTATCTGGAGTAAACTTTGTGGGCAAAAAGGGTGGCGATACCATCGGCAGTGACAGTTTTCTTTGTGGGGCAGAGAATTACCCCCTTCGTAAGGCTGTGGTCGACCACGACCAGGAGACTATCAAAGCCATCAGAGACGGGGAGGTCGGTGATGAGGTCGCAGGAGATCTGTTGGAAGGGACGGGTGCAGGAGGAACGGATGGGGATGAGAGGAGGGGAGGTCAGGTGGGTGTTTGTTTTATTTTGTTGACAAACAGTGCAGCCGGAGACATAGTTTTGGACATGAGCAGCGAGGCCAGGCCACCAGCATTCGGCAGTGATGAGTTGGCAGGTTTTTAAGAAGCCAGGGTGGCCGGCGGTGGGGTGGTTGTGGTGTTTGGCTAAGACTGCTTGGCGAGAGTTGGGGGAAATGTAAAGGCGACCGTGGAACGTGAGGGCACCATTGACTGATTGCCACAGGGAGAAGCGGGTGCGGAAGGAGGCAGGGAGTGGTGTGGAGAGGGATTGGATCACCTGGAGGGCGGTGGGGTCCACGGTGCATTCGTCAGAGATCTGTTTGGCAAGGAGGGTGTCGATGGATGCGACGAATGCGGTTTTGGGGAGGACGGTGATGGCGGTGTTGTCGGACTCGTGGGAGTCGTGATCAGGATGGCATGAGAGGGCCTCGGGACCTGCGAGTTTGGAAGTGGGGGTGTAGGAGAACTCGAGGTTGTAGTTGGCAAGGTCGAGGAGCCAACGTGCTTGGCAACGGTTGAGATCTTGGGGTTTGCAGAAGTAGGTAAGGTTTCGATGGTCGGTGAAGACCTTGACTGGGAAAGGGGTGCCGCAGAGGTAGTGGTGCCAAGCAGCGAGGGCACGCATGACAGCGAGGAGTTCGCAGTCATGGATATCATAGTTTCGTTTGGCGGGGTTGAACAACTGGAAGATGTAGGAACAGGGTTTCCACTCTCCGTTCGGGTTGAGTTGTTGGAGGATGGTGCCCAAGGCGAACTTGGAGGCATCTGTGGCGATGGCGAATTGGGCACCGGTGTTGGGTAGTTGCAGAACGGGTCGGGAGTGGAAGGTGTCTTTGAGGGTGTCAAAGGCATCCTGGCAAGCGGGGGACCATTGCCATGGTTGGTTTTTCTTTGTGAGGTCGATCAAGGGTCAGGCGGTGGTGGAATAGCTTTGGATGAAACGCCTATAGAAGTTAGCGAATCCCAGGAAAGAGTGAACTTGTTTTAAGGTGGTAGGAATGGGCCATTTGGAGATGCCCTCAAGTTTGATGGGATCCATGGCGATGTGGCCCGGTTTGACAATGAGGCCGAGGTATTCTACCTCCTCGGTAGCAAACTTGCACTTCTCGAGTTTGAGATGAAGGTCGAGTTCCTTCATATGTTGGAGGACGCAGTGGGTTCTGTCGGTGTGAGTGGCTTCATCCGGGGAGAAGATAAGAAGGTCATCCATGTAGATGACGAGCCATCCTTCGGCAATTAGGTCTCTGAAGGAGTCATTCATGAATCTTTGGAACATGGTGGGGGAATTGGTGAGTCCAAAGTACATCACGTTTGGTTCGAAGAGGCCTCAGTGGGTGATGAATGCGGCTTTCCAGCGGTCTTCAGGGGCGATTTGGATATTATTGTACCCCCATCAAACGTCGAACTTGGTGAACTTGTGGGTGTCTTTGAGTTTGTCTATGAGTTCTGAGATGAGGGGTAGTGGGTAGGCATCTCGGACGGTTGCCCCGTTGAGTTTTCGGTAGTCCTGGCAGGGGTGTAATCCTCCATCTTTCTTGTGGACAAAGAAGAAAGGGGAAGCTTGGGGGGATTTCGAGGGTGAGATTTTTCTAGCGGCGAGGTTTTCATCGAGGAATTTGTTGGCAGCAGTCTTCTCATCAGGGGAGAGGGGATAAATCTTCCCAATGGTGGGGGTGAAGTCCGGTTTGAGAAGTATTCAGTGGTCATAGGGTCTAGACGGCGGGAGGTAATCGGCAGCTTCCTGGGAGAAAACTGATCCAAACTCGGCATATTCCAGGGGTAGAGAGATTTTTGGGGCAGTGAGCACTTCTTCCTTGGCCAGTTCGGTGGCCTTGGTGATTTTGGCTATTTGTGAGGCGTGGAGAAACCTGGATCCACAATGGATGATGCAGAAGACGGAGCAGTTGCATATGGCTATGTTGAGGTATCATTCTTCAACCTCTTGGTTGAGGTATTTGTGGAGGTGATTGTGAGAGATGGTCCGGACTGGGATGGAGTCGGTTTCATGGACGGGGAAGGTGTAGACCTTGTTGTGTCGTTCAAGGTCCTTCTTATGTTCGTGATGGAGAAGGGTGGATTGATCGATGGACTCATCCAGGGTTAGGATGCGAGTGGTCCAGTCAATGTTCGGGTTGGCTGCGCGAAGCCATGGGAGTCCCAGGATTAGGTTGTCTCATCCTAGGTGCATGACATGGAAGAGGACTTTCTGGGCAAGCCCTTCAATGTTGAGGAACAGAGAGCATGTGTGGGTGATCTTTCCTCGGTGGTTGGTGGTTCCATCCACGTTTTTGGCAAGGATGGGGGTGGTGAGCTTCGTTGCAGGGAGTTTGTGTTTAGCGACGAAGTCATGGTCTATGCACGAGATGCTGGCACCACTATCAACGAGTGCTCTGGTGTCGACGGTTTTTAGGGTGTACGAGGGGCATATGACTTGGACTGGGATGATCATTGATTTAGTCACAGCTTTTACAAGTACAGATGCAATATAGGAAGGGGCTAACGTCGGGGTAGGCTTCCTTTCTAAAAACCCTGAAGGAATACAGCTTTTACTAACTCCTCGTCTTCTTCATCGTCATCCTCTACCTCTTGAAGGTGAGGGATTTCTTCATCGTCGGCCACCTCTGCCACCTTCTTGGTAGGCGGGCGAGGGGTCCTTGGTACCTGTGGGGAAAATGCCGGGCAGTTCCGGGAGGAGTGGCCACTTTGGCGGCATCGGAAACAGAGGTTGTTTTTGATACAACGCTGCTTCTCTTCAGGGGTCATCTTGGTGATGGTGCGGACTACATCTACGTCCATGGCATTGGGGTCGGGTCGAGCCTTCGGGGTGAAGGTGATGTCTTTGGCGCGTGCGGCGCCGGATCGAGAGGCTACTTCGTGAGCATGGTTCCACATATTGTCAAAGTGGGTGGCTTTAGAGTACCAGTCGGTAATGGTGGTCAGGGGAGTTTCCATCACATAGATCTTGTACATGATGGACGATGGGAGGCCTGCGGAGAAATATGTGATGAGGACATTGTCGTCAGTGATTTGAGCCACCGCGACTTTGCTATGGAAGGTGGCAATGTAGTTAAGAAGGGTTGGGGAGAAACCATCCTTCTTCTTTTGCATACGGGTGGTGGAAAGCCAGGCTATGGCATTTCCGATGGAGTCTTGGTGTTTAAAGGCGGCCATGAATTTGGTGGTGAAGGCAGTTACGGTCCCGAGGTTGATAGCTCCAGCCGTGATACATTTTTGTCAGAAGGTAGCGGCCCAAATGGCAGTGGATCCCTTGGTCATATATGCAAGAGCAAACGTGATTTTCTTTGCGTCAGTGTCGTAGACGTCGGCGTTGACGATGAGGTAGAACTGAACAGCGTTGAACCACTGTTTGGATTTATCATAGGACCCATTGAAGGGTTCGGGGGCTCCAAGACGGAGTTCCTTTGCAGCCATTGCAGCTGGGGGCGAGGGTAAGGGTGCGAAGGTGGGGTGTGTACGAGAGAGAGGGAACCTGGTGAGGGTCGGGGGTCAAGTAGGTCTGGTAGGGAGAGATACGCTTGGTTGCGAGGCAACGGGAGTGGGAGTCTCAGGGGAAGGAACTCACGGAATACTAAGTTGTTGAGCGATTCCTTGGGTGAGGTGGAGGGTTTCGTCTTCCTCCTGGATAGAGGTGGGGTTGAGGTCGGGGTCCGAGTGTTCGAGGGACGAGGGGGACGAGGGTTCGGGGGAGGACTGGCCTTGGTCGGGCGTACCTTGGGGTAGGAACCAGTGGGAGCGAATGGTGGCGCAGTGCCCAGGGAATCACCCCATACAGGCTGATCGCGGGAAGGGGGTGTGCAGTTGTCCAGGGAATCACCCCGTACAGACTGAAGGCGGGAGCGGGGAGTTGGAGCGACCTGAAGGTCATCCGTAGGGAGATAGCTTAGTCTTTTGTTATGCTGGGCTGTGGAATACCAGCGGGGACTCAAAGTGAGCTCTGAGTAGAGACAAGACGAGGGAGGATACACCGGGTGTTCCGACAGAAGTCTTCAGAGACACGCCTTCAAGGTTGATGCTTGAAGGGAAGCGACGTCAAATGACCCACAGGTAGACTTCAAGGGGTTTCCTCAAGTCAAGGACGAAGGTTCAAGGTGAAGGCCTCAGGGAAGTCCCTTAGCCTTAGTGTGCTAATAACAGACAGTGACGAGAGGAGCGAGGAGTGGCTTAGAGCTCATAGAATTGAGTATCAAGGTAACTAAGTACAAAGGGCTGCTTAGTGCTACTCATACGAACTATACCTGTAAACAGTTAGCGACAGTAATGGGTAAGGGATTGACGAATGTGATAGTTGGATGTGAAGAGAGAGCAATGGTGAGGGGACCGGGCAATGAGCATGGTGAGGAGACTTCCATAAGTGTGAGGCAACACGTATGGTGGATTAAGCGCAGTGGTGGCCTCTAAGAGGATCTGTCGAGCTAGGCGATACTCACGTAGAGACCGACATCTAGCTCGAGAGGAGGGATCGCAGTGAGTGCCCGGTCGAGAGAATTGAGGAGACTAAGCTAAGGGAAGTTACAGGGGGTCGGAGCGATATAAGTACAGACGCCAAGGGAACTTGGTAAGGCTTCTAGTAAGCCTGAGATATGGAGTGAGTCATCCGCAGTAGATAAGGATGAGTCACGACGAGTCAGTTCTAATAATACAGCGGTTCCGAGATAAGGAGAGAACGAGCGGAACTGGGGAAGCGGAACTTGGGGCGTAAACGGAGTTCCTAAGTCCGAGATAAGACAGAAGACGATCGAGGACTTAGCTAAGTAAAAAGGAACAAAAGGAAAAAGAGAAAAAAGGAGGCGATCCACCATGGATTGTAACACGATGTACCCAGCACCTGGGGAGCCTGTCATGTTAGCATAAGCGGTGTCATCAAAGACGTCGTTGTCATGATCATCTCCGTAGTTGTGAGACTCAATGGGGGAATGGTGATGATGAGATCGGCGGTTGTGATGACACGGTGGTGGTGTGGGACACAGGGGAGGAGATGGGCAAATCTGGCAATTGCAGAGTTGTTTGGGTGACCAGTTGCCTCGAGAGGACCCTGAGGACAAGGAGAAGTGAGGAGGTGGGGGGGGTTGTTGAAGGGGACAGCAGTGCTGCGAGTGGCCTGGGGCGAAATTAAGACAAAGCAGGCATTGGTAGACTTGGCAGTTGGCCTGAAAGTGGCCAAGGCGATGGCATTGGAAGCATGCTTTGCGGTAATGGGGGTGCAATGGGGTGAGAGGGGTAGAACCATCATTGCCAGTCCAGAAGGCTTCCACTCAGGCTAAGAAGTCTATTTCAGTGGGGTCTAAGGGGGAAGCAGATGCGGATGGTGTGGAGTTGGCTCAGTGGGCCTGATGTTCGGAATGTTCTTTCAGGTACCTATCAAGGTCCTGGAAGAATTCGAGAGCTCTGAGCTGGTAAGCTAGGAGAAGGGAGATGGTGCATGCATCCTAGTAAATGGATGAGAGGACGGTATGGAGGCAGGCATATTGGGCATCAGAGGGGTTAGGAGGGATGAGGCCGAGTCGTGCGATCTGCAGATAGAGTTTGGAGATTAACTCCAGAGGGGATGCATCCTCAATGAAGGACTGCATAGGAATGAGGAGGTGGGTGTCGGTCAAGGAAGACGCAAGCTCCTGGAGGTCATCATGGGAGGGATAGTCTTCCCTCAGGCGGTGAGTGTTGATGGAAATGTCAATGCTCAGGATGGGCATTGGGACGATGGTGGTGAGGGAGACAGGTGGTAGTTCAGGAGAGCGGTCTCCCCAGTGTGGGAGACCAGCAGCAGGGGATCCCCATCCAGGGGAGGGAGCACAGGAGGAAGAGGACAATGGATCATATATGGTGGACATGTGTGAATCTATAGTAGAAAAGTCTATAGGTACATTGTCGGCAAGGATGACATTGTTCTCATCAGCTAGGGGGGACGAGAGAGAGGGAGAAGAACAGAGGGATGATACTATAGTAATGGAAGACATTATTTGATGGTTTTCTTTTTTTTTGACAAGGATAGACTATGAGAGAGAGAGAGGGGGGGCTAAAGGGGAAAAGCATGGGGGTGTGCCTTCTTATAGGCGAGGAGGATGGTCTGTGTGCACCTGAGGTCCTTTTCGGGGAGCCAGGAGTCGTCATTGGTGGAGCATCCTTTCCACCGAACCAGATAGTGGCGTTTATCTGAAGCTCCACAATGACATATGATTTTCTCTACTTCGTACTCTGCTTGTCTGCCGATGAGCTCTGGCAGGTTCTTTTTGAAATGGGGGCCATAAACAGCGTTTTCGCGATAGGGTGATAAGAGAGAAGTGTGGAACGTAGGGTGGAGTTTCCACGTTTTTGGAAGTGCTAGGTGGTAGGAGACAGGGGAGAGGATATCAGTGATAACGAAGGGGCCTTCTCTTTTTGGGGAGAATTTGGGATTGGCTAGTTCCCAACAGAGGTTTTGGGCCTCAAGCCATACCTTATCTCCTTTATGGAATGGAGTAAAGGGTCATTTGTTTCTGTTGGCCATCACTTGGCGGGCCAGTTCATGGGAAGCAAGGGCTTCATTTCGGGCAGAGGCAAGTTCTTTGAATCAGGTTTCAATGGCGGGGACGTTGGTGGACAGAACTAGAGTGGGTAGAGGGTTAGGTTCATAACTCATGAGGAGGAAGAATGGAGATTTGTTAGTGACGGAGTGGGGTCGGTGGTTATGGGTGAATTCGGCTAGGGGAATTTTGCTGGCCCATGAGGTGGGGTCATCTCCACAGAAGATGTGAAGGTAGATCTCTATTTCTTGGTTGACTCTTTCAGTTTCCTCATTGGTTTGAGGGTGGAAGGCGGTTGAGAGGGTGAGCTTGTAGTTGAGGATTCTTCCAAGTTCTTTTGAGAAGGCAGAGGCGAACTGGGGGCCTCGGTCAGAGATGATTTTATCTGGAAGGCCATACCTGGAGTAGACCTTGTGGGCAAAAAGAGTAGCAATTCCATTGGCAGTGATGGTTTTCTTGGTGGGGCAGAGAATTACCCCCTTCATAAGGCTGTGGTCGACCATGACCAGGAGACTATCAAATTCATCGGAGACGGGGAGGTCAGTGATTAGACTGCAGGAGATCTGTTGGAAGGGGCATGTGCAGGAGGAGCAGATGGGACAGAGAGGAGGGGTGGTCAGGTGGGTGTTGGCTTTGTTTTGTTGGCAAACAGCATAGCTGGAGACATAGTTGCGGACATGGGCGGCGAGGCCTGGCCACCAGCATTTGGCGGCGACAAGTTGGCAGGTCTTGAGGTAGCTGGGATGGCTGGTGGTGGGGTGGTCATGGTGCCAAGCCAGGATGGCTTGGTGGGAGTTAGGGGGAACGTAGAGGCAACCATGGAAGATGAGGGTGCCGTTGACAGATTGCCAGGGGTAGAATTGGGTGTGGAAGGACACGGAGAGTGGTGCAGAGAGGGATTGAATGGCCTGAAGGGCCGTGGGGTTGATGGTACATTCCTTGGAGATTTGTTTGGCAAGGAGGGTGTCAATAGTCACTATGAACGCAGTTTTGGGAAGTACGGTGACGGTGGAGTTGTCCATCTCTTTGGAGTCGTGGTCCACATGATGGGAGAGAGTGTTGGGGGCGGCAAGCTTGGCAGCGGGGGTGTAGGAGAACTTGAGGTCGTAGTCAGCAAGATTGAGGAGCCATCACACTTGGCGCCAGTTGAGGTCCTGGGGTTTATGGAAATAGGTGAGGTTTTTGTGGTCTGTGAAGACCTTGACAGGGAAGGGGGCACCACGGAGATAGTGTTGCCAAGTGGAGAGGATGTGCATGACAGCGAGAAGTTTGTGGTCATGGATGTCATAGTTACATTTGGCAGGGTTGAACGATTGGGAGATGTAAGAGCAGGGTTTCCACTCTCCATTTGGGTCGAGTTGTTGGAGGATGGTGCTGGAGGCGAATTTGGAGGCATTGGTGGCAATGGCAAACTAAGTGCCGGTGTTGGGGAGTTGAAGTACGGGTCGAGAGAGAAAGGCGCCTTTGAGAGTGTCGAAGGCAATTTGGCAGTTGGGGACCACTGCCACAGTTGGTTCTTCTTAGTCAGGTTGATGAGGGATTGGGCGATGGTGGAGTAGCTTTTGATAAACCTCCTGTAGAAGTGAGCAAATCCTAAGAATGAGCGGACTTGTTTCACAGTGGTTGGGATGGGCCATTTGGAGATTCCCTCTAGTTTGACAGGGTCCATGGTAATGTGACCCGGTTTGACGATGAGTCTGAGATATTCCACCTTGTTGGTGGTGAATTTGCATTTCTCCAGCTTGAGGTGGAGGTCAAGTTCAGTCATGCATTGGAGGACGCAACAGGTTCTATTGGTGTGAGTGGGTTCGTTGGGGGAGAAAATGAGGAGATCATCCATGTAGATGACGAGCCATCCTTCGGCGATCATGTCTCTGAAGAAGTCGTTCATGAACCTCTGGAAGGTGGCAGGAGAGTTAGTGAGCCTGAAGTACATGATGTTGGGTTGAAAGAGGCCATGGTGAGTGATGAAGGCTGGTCTTCAGGAGAGATCTGGATGTTATTGTACCCCCATTGAATGTTGAACTTGGTGAACCTGTGAGCATCTTTTAGTTTATCGATGAGTTCGGAGATGAAAGGGAGTGGGTAGGTGTCTTGGACGGTTGCTTCGTTGAGTTTGCAGTAGTCCTGACAGGGGTGTAACCCTCCATCTTTCTTATGGATGAAAAAGAAGGGGGAAGCTTGGGGTGAGTTCGAGGGGGAGATTTTGCCAGCGGTGAGATTTTCATTGATGAATTTGTTGGTGGTGGTTCTCTCATCAGGAGAGAGGGGATATATCTTCCCAATGTTGGGGGTGAAATTGGGTTTCAGCATTATCTTGTGGTCGTAGGGTCTGGACGGTGGGAGGTGGTTGGCAGCTTCTTGAGAGAAGACCGATCTGAATTCGGCATATTCCGGGGGTAGAGAAGCTTTCGGGGTGGTGAGGGCTTCTTCCTTGGCAAGTTCGGTGGCTTTGGTGATCTTGGTGATCTGTGAGGCATGAAGGAATCTGGACCTGCAGTGGATGATGCAGAAGACAGATTGATTCATTATGGCGACGTTGAGGTATCTCTTTTCCACTTCTTGGTCAAGGTATCTGTGGAGGTGGTTGTGGGAGATTGCCCAGATGGGGATGGAGTTGGGCTTGTAGATGGGGAAGGTGTAGACCTTGTTGTGTCATTCAAGGTCTTTCTTGTGTTCATGGTGGAGGAGTTTGGACTGGTCGATAGATTCATCTAGGGTCATGGTATGGGTGACCCAGTCGATGTTGGGGTTGGCCACGCAGAGCCAGGAGAGTCCAAGGATGAGGTTATCTTGTCCAAGGTGCATGATATGGAACAGGACTTTCTGTGCGAGTCCTTTGATGTTGATGAACAGAGAGCAAGAGTGGGTGATCTTCCCTTGGTGGTTAGTGGTCCCATCAGCATTTTTGGTGAGGATGGGGTTAGCGAGTTTGGTCATCAGGAGTTTGTGTTTCATGATGAAGCCATAGTCGATGCAGGAGATACTAGCGCCACTGTCAATGAGCGCTTTGGTGTCAACGGTTTTCATGGTATATGAGGGGCATATGACTTGGACTGGAATGATCATAGATTTAGTCACAGCTTTTACAAGTACAGAAGCGATGTGGGAAGGGGCTAGCGTCAAGGTAGGCTTCCTTTCTAAAAATCCTGGAGAAATACCACTTTCACAGATTCCTCATCTTCGTCATCATTCTCTACCTCTTGGAGGCGAGGGATTTCTTCTTTGTCGGCCACCTCCGCCACCTTCTTGGTAGGTGGGTGAGGGGTCTTCAGTACCTGTGAGGAGAAAGCAGGGCAGTTTCGAGAGGAGTGACCGCTTTGGCGGCATCAGAAGCAGAGGTTGTTTTTGATGCAACATTGTCTCTCTTCCGGGGTTAGCTTGGTGATGGTGCAGACAACATTGACATCCATTCTGTTGGGGTTGGTTTTTGGTTTTTGGGAGAAGGAGATGTCCTTGGCCTGGGCAGCTCCAGACCTGGAGGCCACTTCGTGGGTGCAGTTCCACATGTTGTCGAAGTGGGTGGCTTTTGAGTACCAGTCAGTGATGGTGATTGGAGGGGTTTCTATGGTGTAGATTTTGTACATGATGGATGAGGAGAGCCCAGCAGCAAAGTAAGCAATGAGGACATTGTCGTCCATGATTTGGGCGATGGTGACTTTGCTGCAGAAGGTGGTGATGTAGTTGAGGAGGGTCAGGGAGAACCCGTCCTTCTTTTTTTGCATGCAGGTGGTGGAAAGCCAGGCAATGGCGTTCCTGATGGAGTCTTGGTGTTTGAAGGCGGTCTGGAATTCCACAATAAAGGTGGCGGCTGTGCTGAGATTGATGGTCCCAGCAGAGATGCATTTCTGTCTGAAGGTTGCAGCCCAAACGGCTGCAGATCCTTTAGTCATATGCAAAAGAGCAAACATGATTTTCTTCGCGTCAGTGTCGTAGACGTCAGCATTGACGAGGAGGTAGAACTGAACAGTGTTGAACCACTGTTCGGACTTATCATAGGACCCATCGAAGGGCTCAGGGGCTCCAAGGCATAGTTCCTTTGCAGACATAGTTGCTGGGGGCAAGGATAAGGGAGTGATGGTGGGGCGCATGCGAGAAAGAGGGAAGCCAGTGAGGGTGGGCAGTTTAGTAGGTTGGGTAGGGAGAGACACACTTGGTTGTGCAGCAGTGGGAGTGGGAGTCATAGGGGAAGGAACTCATGGAATACTAAGGCATTGGGTGAGTTCTTGGGTGAGGTGGATGGTTTCTTCTTCCTCTGGGATAGAGGTGGGGTTGATCTCTTGGTCAGAGTGTTCAAGGGACAAGGGGGATGAGGGTTCGGGGGAGGACTGGCCTTGTTCAGGCATACCTCGGGGAAGATACCAGTGGGAGCTAATGGTGACACAGTGCCCAGGGAATCACCCCATGCAGGCTGATCATGGGAAGGGGGTGCATGGTTATCCAGGGAGTTACCCTGTGCAGACTGAAGGTGGGAAGGGGTAAAGAGAGGGAGTGACCTGAAAGTCATCCATAGAGGGAGAGCTTAGTCTTTTGTTACACTGGGCTAAGGGATACCAGTGGGGACTCAAAGTAAGCTTGAGGTTAGACGAGAAGACGAGGGAGGATACACCAGGTGTTCTGACAAAAGACTTTGGAGACACACATTCAAAGGGACGCCTTGAATGGAAGCAATGCCAAATGGCCTGTGGGTCGACTCTAGGGGTTTCCTAAGTCAGGGACAAAGGTTACAAGGGAGAGCCTCAGGGAAGTCCCTTAGCTCTAGTATGCTGGTTACAGACAGCGATGAGGGGGTGAGGAGATGGCTTAGAGCTTGTAGAATTGAGTGGACTAAGCTAAGGAGATACAAGGTGTTCAGAGAGGTATAAGTACATACACCAAGATGCTTAGGTAATGGACTCCTACTGAGTCTGAGATAAGAAGTGAGTCATCCAGAGATAAGGGTGAGTCATGACGAGTCAGTTCTAATAATACAACGGTTCCGAGATAAGGTGGAAGGGAAGGAACTGGGGAAGTGGAACTTGAGGCGTAAATGGAGTTCCTAAGTCCGAGATAAGACAAGAGACAAAAGAGGACTTATAGTGAGGTGCAAAACCGTTGCAATGTCTAAACCCAAACCAGGGCATGAAGTGCCCTGCAATCCATCGTGGGAATTTCACTTTGCTTTGGTGGGAACAAATAACGTACAAGCCCTTGGCTATAACTTTGTCCCCAGGGTCATGTGATTTCGCTTACATACTGCAAAGATACATCCATTTCAAAACACCAATACCATTGCAACAGTTTTGCACCCTTTACTCATTACATTGA